>BGPR01003500.1:29330-84627 GCA_013235015.1 Araneus ventricosus
CTGCATACCGCATTGCTATTCGGGGCCGCGGTAACTACAATTTTCGGCACCAGTCTAGAGGTGGAAGAATATTTGGCGCAATTACGTAAAAGAGATGATAAGAAGTTTGTTTGAGCAGGCATTGCATCTTTAGGAAATGTTGTCGCAGAAAAGAAGTATTAGTGGATATTATTTTTGGCAAAATAGAAGAAGAAATTGCAAGCCAGAAAATTAAAAAAGAAAGAAGGCCACCAGGCTATCTGCCACAGTTCAGGAAAATAAAGCATAAATTTTACAGATCCGCCATAGCTACGGCTTGAAAGGTATGTTTAATCTATCATATCTAATTAGATAGTACCTATGGTTTTAAATAAAAAGCCTGCTTTTACTGAAAGAGAGATGTACCCCTAGTAGTTGGGCTTCCTACCATTTACATAAGGGCGATATCGTGGTTTTTCTCTCCAGTGCTCTGTTGGGTTGAATGAGAGAGTCGTTAATCTGTGTAGATGAGTTGCGTCCAATTACTTATGTATTTTGATTTTTCAAAATTTTCTTCTAACATTTCTTTCATCTGTAAAAGTTCATAGACCTATGTCCAAGCTCTAATTCAAAGATATTGATCATTACCTTAACATGTTTCTAAAAATGTCAAATTATTGCAGGTTCATTGAAAATAGTTATTATTGCTAGGAACCTTAGGAAAAACAAAACATCAACTCCCCTACTGAATCTCAACACAAATGTAGAGATGTAAGCAGTAATCCTTTTTGGTCATTCCATGTCAAGTGATCCAGAAAAAAAATAATTGGTTGTTTGACCCATTTTATAACGATTTTTGTATGTTGATTCCACACACTAGAGTCCAAAAAAGACTAAATTTAATTTTTTTATCTTTCTGAATTCTTGATGGCAGCCATTTTGTTTTACAAAGATGCTGTTTTTTGCGCTTTGTAGGGGTTTCATGCGACTAACTTTATTACCTCGGAACTGGTGAACCTGAGGCTGATGAAACAAAACCAGTTTATTCAGGGAAGATACAGCCTTTATTATCTCCAAAGTATTTAAGGAAAAATTTTTATCCAAATAGCAAAAATCAGGCAAAAAAGTTTGATGAAATATTATCTCCAAAGTACACATTTAAGGAAAGCTATCCCAAATAGCAAAAAAATCAGGTAAAAAAGTTTGATTCTTTAAAATGACAAATTTTCAATTTTTGATATATATAATTCTAAAATCTATTCTCCATATTACTTTTTGAGGGATTTTGAGTAGTCTTTAATGTACTATATTTACAAAAAAAATTTCAACCCTGGAGATTTGCTTCTTTTGAGTTACTGGTTTTCAAAACTGAAAATTTCAAAAAATCCAAAATTTGACACCTATATCTTTGTTGGGGTAAAGTTTAGTAAATCTGAAATTTTACAGATAAACCCTCTATAGTGTAATATATTGCTGTAAAATTCTCTCATGTTTGATATTTATCTATGTCAAGTTAGAGACTCTTAAAAATCCTATACAAAAAAATTTTATTTTTTTTGCTGAAATGACGCATTAATTTGAATTCAAATATTTTATCATCAATAAATTCAAAATATGACCAGCACATTTGTAATTAAAATTACAATTCAAATTACCTTTATGGATATTTATATTAAATTAATGCACCATTTGGTGTACACTTCACTTCTGCATTTATATTCTATTAAGTTATAACATTATATTACGGATGTTTACTATAAGATAATCTTAAAAATGTAAGGTCTAATATCCGCCCCTGCAAATCTAACCAAACTGGTGTAATAATCTAGGTTATAGGTACCGGGTGTAAGCGGGCAAATATGTAGGTCTATACAGGTCTGCCCAAAATGTGATGTTCAGACTCTGTCTACAAACTTTGTGATAGATAAACTTCAACAAACCAAAGCAAGTCTCCAGTGACCGCATACTCAAACAAATATTACCAGCAGAAATGTTTGAATTTTTGTCATAATATCTTAAAAGAACGCTTTCACTCTGTTATAAAAGACAGAAGAAATCATTCAACATCATACCAATAAACTTTGGGATTTGAAAACTCTGTGGTAAATTACTGGTACAAGGAGCTCATTGTTTTGTTCCTGTGTCAGAGAGTAACCTGAAATACTTCATTATTTCAATACACAAGCCACGGAATATGAAATTCATTCCACTACAAAAGCTGTACAAATAACACTTCACACAAGATTCTATTGCATGTGTATGTGATATCAATGGTGGTTGGTAGATGTGAATGACATTACTGGCTAAATAAAGATGTGCTTTGTAACATTTTATCATCCCCTGCTTGTCCACAAGGTCAGCTTTTAAGAAAAAGGGAGAAAGACCAGACCTTGGTGCTATGAACAATGTTTTAAGGGAAACTAAGTGCCTTAAAACTACAACAACAACTACTGGAAGGACACATAACATTTCCCCGCAAAACTAAGTGTGAAGAAATATCAAACTTCTTAATGAATACAAATCAAGGTAGAATGATAAACCTGACTCACGTAAAAAAATATATCCATACTTTCTTGATGTGTTAGTTGTAAATAATATATCACTTTAATTGAGTTTTAAAGTGTTTTAACAATGAAAACTATAGTAAAAAACTGTGTTATAAAATAGAGAAGCCTCAATTATACTGTGGAACCTAAAAGTGACCATGAAAACATATATCTAAATTTTTCTAACTTCATTATACATTTAAAGTGTGTACAAGCTTACTCTAGGTGAAAAGGTAAGTTTATAATAGTAGTTGCATTACATTATAATTTATTAATGATAAAATAGTACTTAGTCAAATCTTCTCTTATGTTTTCACATTTTGGCAAAAAAAATACGCTTTTTATGGATTTTAGCTCTTAACTGACTTCTGTAGATACAACAAACATGAAATTTTTTACAGCAATATAATTACTAATCTATAGAGGGGGTTTTATCTTGTAAGAATTTCATTTTAAACTTTACCCCAACAAAGATATATAAGGTGTCAAACTTGGATTTTTTTGAATTTTCTTATAATTTGAAAGCCCATAGCTCTTTAAAAAGAAGCAACTAGGAGCTGAAATTTTTGTAAATACACAAGGTAGTTACTCAAAATAATATGGAGAATAGATTCCTTTGGGAATTATATGCCTTCAAAATTGAAAATTTGCCTATTATTAAAGTCAAACTTCTTTAACTTGATTTTTGATATTTGGGATAATTTTCTTAAATGTGTGTTTGGTAGGGAGATAATAAAGGCCAGACCTTCCTGAATAAACTGTTTTA
Source organism: Araneus ventricosus (assembly GCA_013235015.1). NCBI lineage: Eukaryota > Metazoa > Arthropoda > Arachnida > Araneae > Araneidae > Araneus > Araneus ventricosus. The sequence continues at coordinate 32,601 of BGPR01003500.1, forward strand.
CCATCAACCCTGTATTGTCTACCTAGTTCCAGAAATAAGATAAATCTAAAACCCCTACAACGAAATATCAGCATGTTTTGTAAAACACAAAATGGCTGCCATCGAAATTCAGGAAAAGATAAAAAACATTAAATTGTCTTTGGACTCTCTACATATGGAATCAGCATACAAAAAAATTATTTGATTATAAATGTGGTCAAGCAACCAGCCTGGATCACTTGATGAAATTGACCCTTTGGCTTCAGCATTCAGTCAGCAAAGTAAAAAAAAAAAAAAAAATGAGCTTGCAATTTCAAGTATGCAGAATGATGAGACGAGAAAACCCCATATGATTTTGATTACATAATGCTACTAAATTGAGTTGATGTACTTGATAAAATGTGCTAACTCAAATGAGGTAAGAAATAAAACAAAAGTGGGCGATCTTCATCCATTAGTATCCGGTGAACTGTATGATATGTGTTCAAATGATGTTTTGCATCCCATGCCAGTTTTGATCAAATTTGATATTGAAATTGGTAAGGAAAATACAAAAGTTATCTAAATGTAGCTTTGAAAGAGTTGAAAGAAAGCCCACCTGCTGCTTTTTAAGCCTAAACAAAAATTTAATTTTGAATCTCACAAATTAGTGGCACCTAAACATGTTTAGCATTTGTATTATGCTTGATCGAAGGTAAAATGCAAATTAGTAATATTGTATCCTAAATCGGTAGATAGATAGTTATAGATTTAAAGTCCATCTGAGGAGATGTAGTTCATCAACCTTCTGTGAAATCAATAAGGCATCAGGAAAAATAAAGGAGCTTGGGAGGAGTTTCGGTTTGCCACCTTAGGTGCCATCTTCTGGCCACCAGTGGCGGTTCGTCAGCTCAGAAAAAGTCAGTGCTGCAAAAGTTTTATGGATCTAAGTTGTAGGAAATTTTGTGCCAATTATTTTGGTATATAATGATGATATACTAAAAATTAATAGTTTTTGAGTTATAAGCAAAAAAAATTGGAGAAAAAAAACTAGATGTTTTTTGGCTATAACTAAAATTCCCACAAAAATTATTGGTGGCAAAACTCAGAATCGTAATCAGCACAAGAAAAAAAAAATAAAGAAGCAAAAAATTACAACTTCTCCAGAACTGGATTTGAAAAAAACGACTGAACTATTGAGAAAAAGCGAAAAAAGAGCCAAATGAGGAAGTTGTGCTAAATGAGAGCCAAAAGAAATGCAACTGAAATGAATGCAATTTCAAGCAGAGAAAGTGTTGCTTTTCTCCAGCTTCGTGTTGCTCTTTGCGTTAATATCGGATCCTGAGGAGGGGCAAAACTTGATGCAGCTCTGGTTTGTCTCTCTCTTAATTCTTGATTGATTTTCTGTCTTCTTTTTACATTTTTTATTACTTTTTCGCCATTTTCGTTGATCACTGAATTCTCAAAGTGGAAAAGTTAAGCCAATTAGAATAAAAACGAAAATACAATCTTTTAAATTAATTTCAGGGGGCTCTGCACCTCTTATGGACGAGCCACTACTGGCATTGATGGTTTCATGAAACTCATTCTGCTGTGCAAGAGAGCAATGAAATTTCCATCAAGAATACCAAAAAAGTGCCCCCAAAAGAAACACTACTGGGTCATTCCATGTCAAATCAACCAAAAAAAATAAGATTTGACACCCATTATCTCAGATTTTCATGAAACTTGGCATATTTGTTCCTTTTATGGATTTAAGTAAGCATGCAAAATATTTTTGCTCAATCTTAAATGTTTTAGGTTTTGTAGCCTGTTGAAGTTTTAAGAATTTCAAGATTTTTATCGAATTAGGCTTAGCAAATACGATTGGTTCTTTTATAGAAACTAAGTTGTCTTCCTTATTTACCAACAAAAGTTGATGAAAATATTTATGAGTATACTTTAATATATAAAGAATCTAGCAAAAAATAAACTAAGACAGTAAGTATTTATACATGGCCAGGAAAAATTCTGAAATGTTATTTTGAAAATTTTGTAAATGAAATATCAAGTTCCACACTAAGGGGACTATCATAAAAAGTGAAAAGGATAATCAAAAAAATTTATTTCATTTATTATTCTAAAAGATATACTCTATCACATGAAAAAATAAAAATAGTGGTCTTTTCAGTCCTTCATTATTTTTTACGACCTAGAAAAAAAAATCGAAAATTCATGCTTTTGTTTTCAGTGTGTTAAATTCAAATTTCCTTTCATTTAAATTCAGCCATTTTGTCTCGTAAACTATGAAAGTAACCACTATTATGTACTTCAGCTAAGGCTAAACAGAATTTAAAAAATAGTGCTAATATAGTAAAAAAAATCAATTACAAAGTGAGGTACTTATTTACGTTTGTTGGAATGGAAAAAGTTTAGTTACAAAACTCACCACTAAGAATATTTCAAATTCTAAGTCCATTGTCCTTTAATTTTCTCAAATGTTTTCAAAACTTGACTGAACAAGCAACATGCATTCTTGAGAGAATTGGTAAGTTCTTCCAGTCATTGTTTTTGGAGGTTTCACAATTGCGATGATGTGAGGGATGGATACTGCACATGCATCTTCCCTGTTGGGCCAAAAAATGATATTGATGGTCCATTAGGATGTAAAAACTTTACAGTGACATCTTCTTCTGCATTCACCTCACTCACCATACCAAAATACCATAAATTGTCATAAATACAACCGACAAAGCATCCAGGATATAAATCTTTCATTTTCACTAATAAAGTTTGATTCTTAAGTAAGTTGAAAGTAAGAGCTGGTGTTTCATCTCTGCTGATTCTTCTAGCCTCAATCATTCCCAAGTCGTCTATTGGCTGAAAGTTGTGGAATAGTCTGGTTCCTGGAAGAGTTTGGGTATCTTTTAGGCGACTTTCCAGAGTAAGGCTAGTAGAATCAACCGCTTCTTTAGAAATATGCTGGAAGGTAATGTTTGCAATGTTGACTTTGCAAAACTCGAAAAGCTCATTTGTTGTTGTAATTTGTCTATCCAGATGTTGTTGAAGACTTTGCTTCCTAGCTAATCGTTTGACGGTACCCCTATACCATCGCATTCAGTTTTCCCATGACTAGTTGCAAAAAATGACCACTGTGTTTTTAGTTTAAAGTCCTTCTCATGCAGACACAGATTCATGAAGTTGTATTTATTTTTATACTGCCCGGCACATCCATCACTGAAATAGTGAATGTTTGTTATATGTGGGTAGTTTTCTTTCAGAAAAGCAGTCACAGTTTTTTGTATCTCGTATACCATACTTACGTCATGCTTCAGGTCCTCAGATATGATACAAAGGGGTATAATCAGTTTTACATTGCTTGTATCCTTGCAGTGAATCATGACAGGATGAATAGTGCATGAATTTGAGTTCCAGTGGTAACCTTGAGCCTCATCTTGTATTGTGAATGCATAGTTTTCACTAAAATCCATCGAGACAACAGCTGTATTTGAGGAAGCAGTTCCCTTTAAATTTTTAAAAAATGAAGCTTGTGATTTTGCAATGTATGAGTGGGGTATCAACTTATTCAGTTTTTCTACTAATTTTTCAATCAATTCACCAATTGAGGTCGAATACCGTATCATTTCAGTTCGATCCATTGAAACCCACTGATTGTACTCAACAATGTCTTCATCATCATAGTCCTCAAATTTTGACTGTAAAAACTGGACAAGGTTATCTTTTGATGGGCACTTGTCACAGTGCCTTAGCATACATTCTCTTCCTGCTCCTTCACAAACTATATATGACATAAGCTGTTTGTATTCCTCTTCAAAACCTGCTCCGTGAATCAATAAAATAAATTTTGATGTATTGTGCATACGCACACTAAGTGTGTGCCACTGGCACCAGCCAAAACGCACCACTTGGGTCTCAAAGAACAAAATTTTGAAAGACCTATTTTCAAGTTGGGGTATTCCAATTTAAAACTTGAATATAGCTCACTAAGATTACATAAAATCAAACGTTTTCTCTCGTATACTTTTTTCCCTATACTCACCACATCCTTCATCCCCGGCAAAATTCTAGACTGTTCATCAAGCTGATAAAACTTTTTTACCAATTCAATGATATCAGGACTCGGCTGTTTCCCATTTCTTCGAGCTGGCTCTGCTAAAAAGCCCTGGTCTTTGAAGAGTTTTTGAGCCTTACGAACAGAATAATCGGATACGTTGAAAGTCTCTTTTATTTTTCTTCTAGACAACATTAGTGAAGCTGGAATTGTCAGCATTTGAATCTGTTTTCTTCTTGATATACCACTTAATTCATTTTTAATTATATCTACAAGCTTGTCTAAGTCTTCAGATTTTTTTATCACACTTTTTTCCACGTCATTTTTTTTCCTCTGGCAAATCAACTTCAAGAACATTTTGAATTTTTCCTTTAACAGTTTCATGCACTCTTTGCAGTTTTTCTTTACCATAAAATGATCTGCTATGTTCACCAAGTGCATGTAATTTCATTGGAGAACATCCGATTTCATGGAATGAAGAATTAAGTTCAGCAATCACATTTCTTTTCTGTAACAGTTCAGCAGGAGTAAATTCTACATCATGATCTTCATCTTGGATATTTAAGCTGTTTTGAACATTACTTTCATCAATTTGTTTTATTTTAAGTAGCTTGTTCCTTCAAGATGCACAAAGTTTTTGCCCTGGTTTCACTTTGAAGCCTTTATATAAAATGATCCTACTCTGTTCTACAGTTACAACACGGAGCATTTTTTAATTGTAGTTTTATGTTTTTTAAAAGGGTCACAACAAAATTTTTGTAAAAACTCATAGTTTTTCAAAAACACACTTTGATGATGAAGACAAATAGTTTTTAATTCATAATTTGAGTCTGTTCTGAGTTTTAAAAGATTTAAATCAGTTTCAGACAGTTTTTCAATAGCTTGAATGGCTTTTCTGTTGATATAATTCAACAAATGACAATCACTGTGAGTAACTTTCCCCACAGAGCACTTCTCCATTTTTCCAATGTTAAAGAAATATTTATTAACAATAGATTCTTTGCAAAATAATTTTATCTATTAAGCAAAATTGCACATACTTAGTTGATAATGAAAACGTTACAATAAAACAAAATCCACGTAGTAAAGTAAAAAAACTAAATCAGATAAAAAAAACCTGAAATATGACCACCAATCATGCATGTTACACTAGCAATAGTCTGTGACTGACTGATGAATGCATGCCAAGTTCTGGGTGCTGAGCAGGCTTACTTGTTTTAACATGCCCAAACAAGTCTTGACTTGTTCAGACATGTGTGTGCCTGCTCAGTAGACAGCTTGAATGCTTTGATTGCCTATAATAAAATTCCTGAAATAGCAGTTCACTAGTGAGTTAATGAGAGTTTTGACCTGATATTTAAAGCTGAATTAAATTGTATTTATAAAATTTATGCATTTTTCTGAACAGATCTTAGAATTAATAAATCTACTCTATTACTTTAATCATGCACCACCAAATTTTTTATCAATTTTTTTTGTGTGTGTTTGATTTTAAAGCTCTTTTTGATTTGTGATGAATGAGTCAAGTGATTTCTAATTTTGAAGTCAGTAAAAATTATGAAGAACTGAAAAAACCACTATTTTTATTTTTTCATGTGATAGAGTATATCTTTTAGAATAATAAATGAACAAAATTTTTTTGATTATTCTTTTCACTTTTTATGATAGTCCCTTTAGTGTGGAACTCGATATTTCATTTACAAAATTTTCAAAATAACATTTCAGAATTTTTCCTGGCCATGTATAAATATTTACAGGCTTAGTTTATTTTTTACTAGATTCCTTATATATTAAAGTATACTCATAAATATTTTCATCAACATTTGTTGGTAAATAAGGAAGACAACTTATTTTCTATAAAAGAACCAATCGTATTTGCTAAGCCTAATTGGATAAAAATCTTGAAATTCTTAAAACTTCAACAGGCTATAAAACCTAAAACATTTGAGATTGAGCCAAAATATTTCACATGCTTACTTAAATCCATAAAAGGAACAAATATGCCAAGTTTCATCAAAATCTGAGATTATGGGTGTCATGGTGTGGTTGAATTGACATGGAATGACCCTACTTGGAGTGAACTTGATTTAACCAACCTGAACATGCTCACAAACATATGGCAAGAACTGATTGACTGATGAAACATTTTCAGAATAACGATAAAAAGCCACATCAAACATTTGTAAAGAATTGAACTTCATGAATTTCACTTCTTATCATGTGTATTCTCATGTTGACTGCATAACTACACATAATAAAAAATTCTGTCTAGCTAATTTGTACCCACCCTCTGTACAATTAAACATTGCATTTATCTGTAGTATTCAATAAAAAGCAGGGTTGTCGATTTTTTTTATTTTTTTCAAAAAAATCGATTTATTTGATTTAAATCGGATTTTTTTGATTTAAATCAAGATTTTTTTGATTTTAATGATTTTTTTAAAAACTATATATATATATTTAACATTTGTATATTAGACAATGAGCGTTACAGTCATAGACTTATTTATATATCACAACATAACAGTCATTAAGGTGTACTTTCTTTAAAAAAAAAAACAAATTCAAAAAATTTAATTCAAAAATGTAACAACTGTTTAAAAAATATTTGTGAACTAAAATATAACAATAATATACTTTTAAAATATAAGACAATTTTATTAAGAAAAATAGGAACAATATAATAAAAATTGTAATTTCTTGACTATAGATATATTATTGTATGTTAGAATATTATGGAATTTTACACTCAGCTGTTCATTTGTTTCATTACAAACACAAGTTTTGAAGCTTTCTCTACTCCTAATCTGTTTGACCCAAAACATTAAATAAAAAAAAATTCTAGATAAAATTTTAAATTCAGGCTTCAAGGTGCATTGAGTCACCATCAGGACTACCTGTGCGCCAAATTTCATGACTGTAAGTGTGATAGATTTGTCTGGACATTGCGCACAAGTTCGCAAACATTGCCTTTTATAAGTATAGATCATAGTTTAAAATGCACTATATAGATGTTTGTATATCTTTTGGAGCATTTATATGCATTGATTAATTATCTTACATTGGAACATTATTGCAATATAAAAATTTGTTGTCCCCATTCACTATTTAGTTTTCTCCAATATTAAAATGAAACTCACTGCATTTTACTATGTTCTTTCTTTGTGAACATGATCCTTTAACAATTTTTATTTTATTTTATAAAAAAAGGAGTCTCTCATACTTTGCATTTTATTGTGTTGCTCATTAGAGATTTATTTAACCCTTTGCTCGAAGTGTGCCAGTTAATGGCACACCTAATTTCACTCGCTTCTCAACCGTTCAATTCAACTATAAATGGAAAATAATAGGTTTAGGATAGGGCTAATAGTACTCCTTTTAGAATGTATATGGCAGTCTTATGAAATTTTGTTTCAGAATAGGAATTATTAGAGATAAAGTTTGGGAAAATTCCTTGACTCGGAGGTAAGAAATTTTTTAGTTCCGGACGTTTAAAAATTTTAGCAAAATAACTCGAAAATTTTGCTCCAATATTCTTGAAGTTTTAATTTATAATTTTCTGTAAGATTCAACAATAATTTTCAAATGTATCAAGGTGGCTGTATCTAAGGGGGTTCTGAATGAGGAGGTGACCCTTTCGGGTCCCCCCCCCCCCCTGGAATGAAGCAAGTTTTTTAAAAAACATTTTTTTGTAGATTCTATGTCTAGACAATAAACTAAACCCATTCATGATGTTTTCTCATCATATTTCAAAAAAATTATTGCCTTGCGCCGCAAAGGGTTAAAATCTAATTTGCTTGCATTCTCAAAAATAAAGATATGGAAAGTACTCTAGTTACATCAATTCGATGAAATATTTTTTTATGTTCTATCTATTCTTTCTTTAAATATACATTTAAAAATATTTTAAAATCACTATTTAAAGATACAAGAACAATTTTATTTCATTAAAGCAGATTAACTTGATATTTAAAATAAAGTGATTTAAATCAGTGATTTTTTTTTAAAAAATCAGTTGATTTAAATCGCGATTTAAATCAGTTGATTTAAATCGCGATTTAAATCAGTGATTTTAATCAACTGATTTAAATCACCGCAACCCTGATAAAAAGAGAAAATTTTTTTTTCTTTAAAATTCATTATTAGAACCAAAGAGGAAGACCAGCAAAGGAATCACTTAGAAAATATTAAAAATAGAAACTCACTCATGCAGCTTTCTTTAACAGTAACATACGCACGTTAAACAAGAATACATGTGGTAAGGAGAGCAAGCTTTATAGCATATCATACAGGCACATTATTTAATAATACAGGGTTTCATTGACTTACAACTGAGTTCCATTCCAACAGACAGATCATATGTTGATCTGGAGGTAAGTCAGGTTTATGTTTGTCAACACTATTTTCATTCATACAGGTTATTAAAATTGTAATAAAAGACAAAAATTCAATCATATACATATAATTATTGTAGATACAGGGTTCATACTGTATAAATGATAGTAAAATTCAGGAGTTTCTAAGGATTTTTTCAGGAGTACAGTACAGAAAATTCAGGAGATAACACGAAAAAAAAATCAATTGTAGGGGAGAAGGGGCTAGTGTGGACAGTTTTAATAACATTGGCAAAAAAAAATATACTAAATATCAATTATTCCATCTTTCCCGATTGCAGTGACTCTTTTGGCACTAAATGAGGTCAGAAGTAAGAATTCAAGCGACTTTCTATCGATAAAGAAAAACAGAAACGTCATATTTTTATGTTTCATCATAATTTTATTTTTTGCTCTTCGATTGTAATTTTTCAGGAGACAGAAAGAAATATCAGGATAAAAAACACAATTTTCAGGAGTTTTCAGGGCCCTTAGAGAAAAAAGGCAAAATTCAGGAGTTTTTCAGGAATTTCAGGAGGAGTACGAACCCTGTAGATAGTGTGAAAAACACATAACATTACTCTGTTGTATGTACTGTGAACAAAAATATAACCAGAAATTATATCCCATTTTGAAATTTATTTTTGGTGATCATAAGTTCAGATGGTTGCAAGTCATAAGTTCAAAATGTGCAGTATATATACATCTGAATATGAAAAATGATACACTGAAAAACAAAGATGGCATTTATATTTCCCCATGCTTCGAAAACAACTGAAAAACTGGAAGATTAACGATTTAATATCAAATACTACAGACATTCTTTAGAAGCTGGCTAAGTTTGTAACTTCTAATGTTTTAGGTAAAAAAAACTTCAACAAGTAGTATAACAAAAAGCAAAGTAGCTGTAGTACAAACTGAATATGGGTCATTCCGTGTCAAGTGATCCAGAAAAAAAATAATTGGTTGCTTGACCATTTTATAATCAAATGATTTTTTGTATGTTGATTCCTACACGATTAGTGAGTCCAAAAAGACTAATTTCAAATTTTGATCTTTTCCTGAATTCCAATGGCAGCCATTTTTGCTTTACAAAAAGTGCCGATTTTTGCGTTTGTAGGGGTTTGCGTTAACTTATATTACTCGGAACTGGTGAACTCGAGGTTGATGAAACAAAAACCAATTTATTCAGGAAGATACAGCCTTTATTATCTCCAGTACACATTTAAGGAAAATTTTATCCCAAATAGCAAAAATCTGGTTAAAAGTTTGACTTTAAAAATGATAAATTTTCAATTTTTGAAGGCATATAATTCCCAAAAGGAATCTATTCTCCATATTACTTTTGTGGGGATGTGTAGCTACCTTAATGAACTAAATTCACAAAAAATGTCAACCCTGAGATTTGCTTCTTTTAAGAGTTATAGGCTTTTAAAATCCAAAAATTTCAAAATAATCCAAATTTTGACACCTTATATCTTTGTTGGGGCAAAGTTTAAAAATCTGAAATTTTTACAGATAAACCATCTTTAGTGTATTATACTGCTGTAAAAATTTCATGTTTGATATTTATCTACAAGTCAAGTTAGAGGACTTTAAAAATCCCATAAAAAATGTATTTTTTGCCGAAAATAACCTAGCATTAATTTGACCAAATATTATTTTTATCATCAATAAATTATAATATCACCTCAAGTAATATTTGTAATTAAAATTACAATTGAAATTAATTCTAATGACATTTATATTTTCAATAAATGTACCATTTAGTGTATTAATTTTACTTCATATTTATTCTGTTAAATTATAACATATTATGTCATGTTTCTATTTATAAGATAATCTCTTAAAATGCAATAGGCCTAATATACTTATTCAACAAAATGTGTGGATGTTCAGACCTGTTCACAAGCTTATGTGATAGACTTCAACAAACCAAAACAAGTCTCCAGCGACCATGCACTAACCAAATATTGACATCAGCAAAAATATTTGAATTTTGTCAAGAACATTTGAAAGGTATCACCTTCACTTACATAAAAGATGAAATCATTCAACATCATAACAATAAACTTCTTGACCTATTTGAAAACTCTGTGACAATTACTGGTACAAGGAGTTTTCATTGTTTTGTTCCTGTGTCAGAGAGTAACCTGAAGTGCTACATTGCTTCACAGGCTACGAAATATTAAATTCATTCCACCACAAAAGCTGTACAAATAACACTTCACGCAAGAGATTCTATTGCATGTGTATATGATGGTCAATGGTGGTTGGCAGAGGTGAATGGCATTAGTGATATAAATAAAGATGTGCTTGTAACATTTTATCATCCCCGCTGGACCAAGGACAGCTTTTAAGAAAAAGGATCAAGACCAGACTTGGGTGCCCATGAACAATGTTTTAAGGACACTAAGTGCCTTAGAAGTACAACAACTACTGGAAGGAACATAACATTTCCCCAAAACTAAGTGAAGAAATATCAAAACTTCTTAATGAATACAAATCAAGGTAGAACGATAAACCTGACTCAAATGTATAGTATACCCATACTTTTGTGATGTGTTAGTTGTAAATAATATATCAATACTTTTATTTGAAGTTTTAAAGTGTTTTAACAATGGTAACTATAGTAAAAATTGTGTTATAAGATAAGTGAATATAGAATAGCCTCAATTATGCTGTGAAACCTAAAGTGACCATGAAACATATTCAAATTTTTCAACTTCATTATACATTTAGAGTGTGCACAAGCTATTTCATGTAAAACAGGCAAATTTATATGTAATAGGTAATATTTATTATATCATATTATAATTTATTAATGATAAAAAAAATATTTAGTTAAATTAATGCTCCGTCATTTTCGGCAAAAAATACATTTTTTATGGGATTTTTAAAGTCCTCTAACTTGACTTGTAGATAAATATCAAACATGAAATTTTTACAGCAGTATAATACACTATAGAGGGTTTATCTGTAAAAATTTCAGATTTTTAAACTTTGCCCCAACAAAGATATAAGGTGTCAAAATTTGGATTATTTTGAAATTTTTGGATTTTAAAAGCCTGTAACTCTTAAAAGAAGCAAATCTCAGGGTTGACATTTTTTGTGAATTTAGTTCATTAAGGTAGCTACACATCCCCACAAAAGTAATATGGAGAATAGATTCCTTTTGGGAATTATATGCCTTCAAAAATTGAAAATTTATCATTTTTAAAGTCAAACTTTTAACCAGATTTTTGCTATTTGGGATAAAATTTTCCTTAAATGTGTACTGGAGATAATAAAGGCTGTATCTTCCTGAATAAATTGGTTTTTGTTTCATCAACCTCGAGTTCACCAGTTCCGAGTAATATAAGTTAACGCAAACCCCTACAAACGCAAAAATCGGCACTTTTTGTAAAGCAAAAATGGCTGCCATCGGAATTCAGAAAAATCTAAAAAATTAAATTTAGTCTTTTTGGACTCTCTAATTGTGTAGGAATCAACATACAAAAAAAATCATTTGATTATAAAATGGTGAAGCAACCAGCTCTGGATCACTTGACATGGAATGACCCATATGCCTTGGAGTTATAATTTATACAATTTGATTAGAGAAACTAACTAAACATGATCTACCAATAGAAAAGAAACTTTGTAATAAAAATTGAGCAATGCTTTGTATGTAAAAAATAATATCACTGATCCTTAGTTAAACTAAGTTGGCAGGGAATAAGCACTTTTTTCTCCCGATTCCTACAGTTGGTTTTATTTATTCCCCCCCCCCCAAAAAAAAAATTGTTTTCTAATGGAAAAAAAAGTAGCCCTTATTCCTTTCTTTCCTTCTAGGTCCTTAATAAATTCACAGTATTATTTCTCATATCAATGATATAATCACAAATGAAAAATAAGCAAACATCTCAATAAAATGAAATCAGATCAGAAGTATCTACATGAACTGCTAACTAGCTTGATCATACTAAATAAAATATAATTAATTATACAACAGTTTGATATAATTTGTTACATTTTTCTAAATGGAAACGTACACAGGATTAATAGAATTTGAAAGAACAGTCAGCATTACAACTAGATTACAAATAACATTAAAGAAAGCTCAAATGAATTTTTTTTAGTCTTTATAAGTTAACCATTTATCTAACTGTTGGAAGAAATGTACTTTATTATTTATTTAATTACTAGCTGATATGCCTGGCCTTGCTCGGGATTAAATTAATTTCATGTCTAATATTTTTTTAAAAAATGATACATATTGTGTATAGTTGATATACTCGGTGTTGCACAGGATTAAAATATTTTTGTATAAAATATTATACTACACAAAATCCTTTTATCATATGAAACACTTTTAAAATATTATGAGAACATCAATTAAAGCAAACGATTTTTAAAAAACGCCGAAAACCAATTCTCTTTGCAATATTTACTATATAAGAACTTCAAATTTTTTTCACAAATACTGAAGCATAAGAAAGATTTTAATGGACTTTTGGGGACAATAAATTACTTTTTGATTAATAAAAAACATAAAAATAAACCAAATCAAAAGTTTTGCCTGGTATAAATTGTGAATTGTCTGCTTTTAAACTATTCTCATAGTGTTTTCCAGAATTTTTTTCTTATGTTTTTCGGCAACAGTTCTTCGTATCTGCATTTTTGCTCATCAACGTTAAAAAAATATTATTAAAATGAGAGGAAAAAAATTATACGGAAATGAAATTAGTGTCACTGAAAAGCTATTTTTTTTTTTTTTTAAATATGGTATAAAATGAGTTTTCGTTAGATAACATTTTTGGATGATATATCAGTAAAATGTGAAAATCTTGATACATTTTTAATTAACTTTTGGACTTTGAATAGTTGAGTGACCTTTATCTTGTTTTTAAGACCTCATGTGCATAAAAATATGCACAAACATTCAAAACCACAGCCTCTCAACTACAAAGACTTACATTAATCCAATGCTTGCCTCTAAACGACATTTCTAGAGAGTGCTGTTGTCAAACATTTATTTCATCTGCTTACAAAAGCTTTACTATCTTTGCCTTTGTTGGAATTTGAGCAATTGACTTACGTTTTCTTTTAGGAATCGTTAAAACACAACTCCGAATCCGTAATAATCAAAGTTATATATTTTCAATTAAAATATTACTTATTTATTATTTCTTAGGAAATGCAGATATAGATGACAGGTGATGTTAACTGCAATGATTTTTTAAACTAATTAAATAAACTTTAGAATTCTTTAAAAACCAATGAACATTGCCAAATGATATTTGAAAAGAAAATAATGGTAAAGTAATTACACCGTTGCCTAGCAAATGAGTATCATAAAATTTGCTTTATTTCAAAATCGTCTGTGTATCAAGTTTTTATTAAATTTTGATAAATTAATAAAAATTGAAGAAAAAATGTCACAGATATAAAATTGGTATCATTAAAAAGGCAAAATTTTGAAATTTAAGATGGTATAAAAATAATTTTCGCGGGATAATTTGCTGCAAACTTACAGCGAAAAAACGGTTTCAGTTAATTTTCAATTAACTGACTGTTTAATTAACTTTTCAGCTTTGAAAAGTTGACAGTCATCTTCCCATTGTCTTAATTAATAAGTGTGCAAAGTTTGGCTGCAGTCAGTGACGTGGTTTAGGAGGAGATGTGGAACATACATACCCACAATGAATTTTATTTATTTTAAGATTGAAAAAACAATCTTAACACATTGAAATTTACTTAATTATAATATTCTATGAAAGTCTTACCTCATTATTTCCAGTTTTCTCATCTACGAGAGGAAGATGTCTTTTCTAACAACTAATTGTAAGTTGACTACACATTTATACAAACCTAGAGATAAAAATATAGAAAATTACATTATCTTTAAATGAACAAGATTATATGCAAAATACAGACAGTTCAAAAATTTCATTATTTTTTTTACATCTTTTCTTTAAAATATTTCTTAAAACACGAGCTCAAACTTTTGATTTAGGGCATAATTCCATATCTTAATAAGATTTAATGCATAATTTTTAAAAAGATATGGAGAAAAATATTAATCCTCAATCTTAGCACTTAATTAAGTGACACATAAATATGCACTTATTAATTTATTTCATATTATTTTCTTCTTAAGAAAAAAAAAATTGCAATCACATTTTCATCAAAAACTGTATCATAAATCTAAACAAAACACACAAGTACAAAAATAAATATGTAAAACATAAAACTAAGAGAGAACAGAAATAAATTCATTACAGAACAGCTATCAGATTAAATGTCCATGTAACATTTTAATATTTCCTTCATCAATTTTGTCTTCTTATATCTTAGTATCTAGTCAAATCAACTAGTAAAATTTTTCCCATATGACCCCATTTGGATTCATAACCAGCATCTGCAAAAAACTTGACTTCGTATGTAAGGAACTTCTGATATTACTGATCACAATGAATTGCTGGCCCAAGTACAAGCAGAGATATATTGTTACCTTCAAAATTAAAATTATAACTTAAAAAATAAAAAGACTTGCACAACTGCGATTCAAGATGATTTTAACAAAACTTTCATTTGACTTTTTTCTTCAAAAAACAATCAATCAAAAACAATAGCTTATAACCTACATGATGTGCATAGGTTTTTTAGACCTTCCAGGATCTTTGAATATACAAATCCTCAAGCAATGGAATCAAAGTTTTTATACAATTTAAGAACTTATTGCTATTTTATATGTTACTAGCTTATATACACGACGCTGCTAGGGGTAGAAATAATTCCAATCTAAGCACTTGTAACACTTCAAACTTAATTAAACAGTTTCTCACTGTCAAGTCTTTCATTGATTTTCTTTTTCCTCTCCTGCATCTCTGACCCCTGGGAGAGCAGATAAACCAACCTCTTCTTTTGGTCTCTGTACTTTGAACCATTTTACACGATTCTTACTCCCCGGTTGGTAAGCCGCTGCACACCAATTAGGATCATTCAAAAATTTGTGAAATTTAAACAAAACATTGCGTAGTAACATCGTAAACTAACATCATTTATTTGAGTGCATATTAAAAGTTATGAAATGAAAATGGAAGTTAAGTGCATGCTACAAACTAACAGCGAAAGTAATAACCTACCAAAAAAAGCAATATTTTCTTAGTTTTAACAGTGGGTAAAAACATGTAAATAAAGGATCTGATGAAACAATAAATTAGTTTGAATTTTATTTTATAACAATAAAAACATTGTTGCAATTTGAGTTTAAAATGAATTTTGAAACGTTAATTACAGTTAGAGAAAAAAAAACTGAACAATAATTAAATTTGTATGATTAAAAAGATAATTTGCTTTTTAAGGTGGTGTAAAAATAATTTTCATACCAAAAGTATCTCAGAAGTTATTGGCAAAATATATCTAAAAATAACTTAATTTTCTTCGTTTAATTAAACAAATAAAAATCTAATTCAAATTTTAAAATAATTTTTACAGCGTTAGCTCCCTCTTGTGCTAATCCATAACTGTGACAAATTTTTCCTCTCATTATACAGATTATTTTTTTGCCTCAAAATAAATTAATCATTAAGTCAATATATATATTACATGCTCTCGGGTTCTTTTTAGATGCATAGAAAAATAGAATCGAATATCATTATGAAAAAATTCAAGTCTGCCAACTCACGAAAAAAGTGATAAGAAATACAATCACCTATCTCACACTGCAGAACCGGTTGAAAAAACAAAATATTCCATTAATAGAGTTTTCACTTAGTACAGATAAAATTTCTGGTATATATGTATAAATAAATCAAACAAAATATAAACTTATGATTTCTTAGTTTTTGTAAGCTTAAGTCTTTCTACAAATTCACAACATAACAAAGAACAACAGAAGGTACAAAACATCTCATGTTTATAAATTAAATAATACTAATAACATACCTTTTTTGTCTAATTTTTTTCACCTTTCTTGTTATACTAATTTTTTTTCACATTTTCACTGACAGAAATTTTTCTAAAAGATAAAAAATATATATTTGAAGAAAAAGGGATTGAATTTTATAAAAATGAAATACAGTAAATTTTCGATTATCCGGCATTCAAGTATCTGGAAAGCTCAACTAACCGGAAAAATTAGAAAATGAGTTTTTCTAAAAATTTTACATCAGAGTGCCAGAATTTAGCACGCCCGCACGGTTCCATACATGCAGGCAATTTATTTCTGGAATGCAACATCCACTCCACACGGAGGGGCGTAGAAAGAAAAAAAAGTAATATACAGTACAGTGACGTACACAGACTTCTTTTACGGGGTTCAAAAGCAAAGTGAGAACAAAAGAAAAAAAAGTTCATCTTCAAGCAAAAACAAAATCGTAAACCAAAAAAAAAAGGTACATCTCCCCCATTTTTCCCATCACACTCAACTATCCAGACTTTTCAGGTAGCCGGAAAACGGCGTTTCCCGAGCACGAGCATGCCGGTTAGTTAAGCTTTTACTGTATAAAACTTTTTTCCCCTTAACACATAAAAGAAAAAAATTCCAATGCACAGAAACAAACTTAACTGTAAAGGTGTAAATGCTTCAAAAAAATAAAGATCAAAACTGAAAAAAAAAAACCATACAAGATACAATACCCACATCAATATGCATCATGTTCATTATCAATGCCTCCACCAATAAATAGCTTATCCGACATCAATTGATCAGTTCTAATATGAAAACTTGTACACATTTCTGTGCATTCACCATTCCAATATTAGTTTCATGGTATTTTGTAATTTTAAAAAATGCTTCTTTCCAATCCGAGACTGTTATGCTTAATTTTTTATACCACTATTATAAATAAGGCAAGTTCCTTCACATTCTGTGCAATACATGTTATCACTTCTCCAGAATAAAAAAGAAATTATATCAGCAAAATAAGTTCTTACATAATCATTAATTTCACTATTTCATATACAAGTTATGCCTCAAAAAATCAATTTTCTCCAGCTTAAAGTTTTAATGGATATATGCAGCAATCACAAAAACAGAATTTGCAGCAACCTTTTTATAACCTTTGACTTATAATTTTGAAATCACTCTTCTGCAGAAGCTTTCTCTAGTGATAACAGCTAAGACATTTCCATTATTTCTGATGGCTGACTAGATATATATACACTCAAAAAGTACAGATTAAATTCGAAAAGCTTGGTCACAATTCATGCTATTAATTTTGGTGAATTGCAAAACATACTAAAAAATTAAATTTTCATATCTTACATCATTTGTTGTATTCTTAATGATGCAACAAATGGCAAGTTTTATTAAAGATGATCTTCACAAGGCATCTTGAACCTTCCAGTGGGAGCTTGCACAAATTTTACGACAAACAGGATTTTTCATACCCTGTTCTCTCATTCAGAGTTAAAACTGTCTGAAAGTCAGTGCTATTCCTTCATGTGACCCCTCTCTTCAGGATTAAATGGGTTTATCCGAGTTTCAAGGTGATTTCATACAGTTTTATGCTTCTGTCGTAAAGTTTATGCTGCGCGCCTGCTTGTGTAATTTGATAATTTTTTTCACGTCTTAACTTATCAGTTTGATCATTATAAATCCAGTACACATTAGGGTTATTTAATTTTTCATTTTACATTATCAATGATATTTAATATGTAATAAGCATGCCAATAATCCACCAAGCCAAAGAATTTTCTTGAAAAATTTAGCGTTCAGTCTTATGAAAAAACACCTCACTACTCGAGCCCCAAAAATCTGATTTTTGCCATATGATATAACCATGTCTTTAAGTCTAAATTATACATCACAACCTGAAAAAACAGGTGAACAGCAAACAGCATTGAGAAGAAGAGCTTGTGGTTTTTGTTTGAAAGAAAGAAAAAGATCATCAAAATCCATGAAATGCAGTAGGTACAATATATAGTATACTTGTAAGCATCACTCTCTAGCAAAAGTTCAATGTTTCGAATCCGAGAACAAAGAATAGAAACTAAGAAGAAAGTCTTTGTTATACAATCTTAGTTTGTACTATAATTATTTTATTATATATTGCTTAATACCTTTTTTATAAAATAATACTATTAAATCTCATTACTTTCTACAATTTCAGTATAATTTTAGATTTTGCAAATAATATTAAAATTAATTTTCACTCTTGATGAAAAGAATGGCTTTTCTTACATGTATCTTATCAGTAGGATGAAATAATTTACAACTGCCATAGTAAAAATGACGAAAATTGTTGTGCCGTAAAAAGTACAAGCGCCTGAAGGCTAATGAAAGTAGAATTAGAATACTCTCTCCCTTAATTCCTCCCATATTCAAGGTTAAATTTCAGAATTAAGCGTGAGAAAAATCCTCATCCCCATGTTTTCTGAAACATAACCAACACTAACTGAAAACAGTCTATTAACTGATTAAAATATGCACTATATGTATATTTTATAATGGATAAACAAATAAGTAACTGAAAATTGTATTTTATTAACAAAAAAATGTAAAATAAATGACTTCTAATTATTTTTCCATTCATAAGAAAATGTTTCTAGAAAGAACACTCGAAAGTAAATTGCCGGACTAAAATTTAGACAAGCAAAATCAGCTCCAATCCTTTCTTAATGCTGAATGGTCACGCAATATTCTTCCATCGTGGAAGAATCTTTCTAAAGTCAATGTAATACAACAGAAGAAATTTTCCATTTTTTATATCAAAATATTATTTGGAATCGCAGCAATCGACACTTAAGTGGCAAAATTGAAACATAAACTAATGAAATTTTAGAACAATAAAACCTTAATTATGATCAGCTGACAATTATGATATTAAAAAACTGAAGAAGACGAGCATTTGGAATCGAGATCCATTTTTAAATCACTTTGTAAAGTAATCGGAAAACTATTTTATACATGATCCATTCATCGACATTTAGAAAGGATACAGTAAAAAATCTGACCTTTAAACAAAATTCTATCACTGCATGAAAATACCTTTCGAAAATCAGATCCAAATAATTTCTGTAATCTTCCAATATGGAATTTTTTATAAAAAAATTCACTCCTTCTTTTATTCAGTTTCAGATTTGGTAGAAGTTACATGTGGTTACTCTGCTCAGAGAGAAATATTGCCTTAAAAACTGAAAATGTAACAGTGGACTTTTTCAGAGATAGAACTGTAAGCCATATTATAATTCCTTATTTTATTATGGCAATCACCAATCAAGTGACTACACTAAAGATGAATTACAGTTATGATCAGTAGTGGTTTGTTCATTAGGGCTCCATGTTTATCTGCTTATTTTATAAAACAGGAGGCACCAAAAAATGTTATAGATACTCTGAATAATTATTACATAAACCATTAATACCATACATCAAAATTTTAAAACTGAAATCAATAAATAAACACAAAAATAGAGTTTTGTCAGATATTGGAAGTTTTATAATTCTAATTAATTAACACAATAAAAATTTCATTTTTATATTACAATAATTTTTCATAAATAATAGCTTAATCGATCATCTAAATTACAGCTACTTGACAACTGATAATTTTCATTAGGAAAAAGAACATCTGAACTTTCAAATTTTAGCTGTTTAAGACAGTTTGTCAGTTATGTGAATTAAATAGATCTTTCTTCTATGAAAATACTGCGACTGCTAATGCTCACCTGAGCTTACAACAGGAATGCATTACATCTTTTATTCAAATGTTTGAGAATGAAGCATGAATCTTTCAGCACGACAGAGCACCCCCTACATTATTAAAGTAATGCGAGGATCTATTCTGATGGAATTTGTGTAAACAGGTGATTAGAATGAAGTAATAACCTTGAACTTTCTCTACATACACCAGATTTGGCATCAACAGATTTCCATTTGTGGGATATATGAAACAATGTTAACAATTCAAGAAGAACTACAATATACGAGTTGAGAGCTTTCAATGAAAGATAATGTGCCCAAATGCCAATTTACATGCTTGGTGCTCTCTACAACTCTATCACTTGGTTTTATCAACAGCACCTAGAAATAATGGTTAATGATTTGAACACATCCAATAATTGATAAAATTCAATATTTGTATAAACTGATTATGAAACCTCGATGTTTGTCATAAGTTGATTGTATAATAATTATTCACTTTAAATACACCTTTTTGACACTCTAAAATTCTTAACCTTTTTTTTTAAACCTTTTTTCAATACAAAAAGGTATTGAATCATTTGTTTGACACACCTTACAACTTCAATTAAGATAAGGAAATCTAATGTTACTCCACAAAACATCATTGCATATGAAAATTAAAAAGCACGGACTGCAAGCTACATGGCATTGAATATCTTGAAGCAGTCCTCAAAACTTGGTTAGTATGCATAAAAGAATGTTGCTTAAATTAGAGGAGGGCTGCAAAACCCATAACCTATTCCTTAATAATAGGGAAAATTACTTTCCCCTTCCCCTCCAATCTAAACTGTCCATCATGGTTCATTTTCTTCCGATTTTCACTTTAATACTTGTCTGAAGGAAAGACTTTCAGCTTGATATAAATTATCAAAATGTTTTTTTTTTCCCTCGTTTCTCCTGTTATTAATCAATCACTCAGATAAAATGTTTTAATCATAGGGATTAACCCTTTGCGGCACAAGACATTAAATTTTTGGAAATATGATGAAAAAACATCATAAATGAGTTTAGTTTATTGTCTAGACATAGAATTTACAAAATTAAAAAAAAAAAACTTACTTCACTCCGAGGGGGGTCATCCCCCTTTGGGGTCACCCCTCTCATACAAGAACCCCCTTAGATACAGCCACCTTGATACACTCAAAAAATATTGTTGAATCTTACAAGAAAATCATCAATTAAAAACTTCAAGAATATTGGAGGAAAATTTTCGAGTTAATTTACTAAAATTGAAAACGTTCAGAATTGAAAAAATTTCTTATCTCTGAATTAAGGAATTTTCCCAAACTTTATCTCTAATAATTCCTATTCCGAAACGAAATTTCATACGGTTGTTATATACATTCTAAAAGGAATACTACTAGCCCTATCCTAAACCTATTATTTTCCATTTATAGTTGAATTTAACCGTTGAGAAGTGAGTGAAAATAGGTGTGCCATCAGCTAGCACACTGTGCAGCAAAGGGTTAAATCAATTTTGGAGTACATTTTTTGACTGATCCTCCATTACAAAATGGGAAGGAGGCTAAAAATTTATATGAAATGCTAAAAGGAATATTCCAATTTAAGGAATTGCATACCAACTTATTACTTTAAGGTAATTCACAGATTAAAAGTATCAAATGATTTTACTAATTAAAAACTCGAGATATTGCATATGTATATATTAACACTCAAAATGCAAAATATGTTATCTATGCCCTTCTCTGTCTAAAGTTTAAAAGTATTAATATTTTTTACAAAAAGAATCACCCAAGTCTATTTAAACAGTATCTTTTGAACTAAATAAACATGGATGCTTACACCACTTAAAATTTCAATAAAAAATCATTTCCAAGAATTGCAGTCATTTCATTTCACAATTTTATAAAAAAGATATGTTGAATATGAAAATCATAAATAATATCAGCATAAAAACTTCATAAGCTTTTGAATTTTTACTATGTCTGCCAAAAAAAAAAAATTTAGAAATGGAATTACAAAATATGCAAAAAAAAATAATAATAATCCTTTCTTTTATCCTTAAAGAGGAAAATATTTCAAATTGTCAAGTATGGTTACTTTAATAAATACATTTAAAAAAAAAAAACTAAAATATTAAAAACAAAACCAAAAAATTATTAAACATCTTCCTGCAATGAAACCTTTCAATAGGAGGAAATTTAGAAAAGCAAAAATTTTATCTTTTTTTTTTTTTTTTGCAGAGGGAAGGAATACCTGTTCAAAATGCACAACTATCTTTTGATTTCATTGTTAGTCCTACCAAAAGAAGCAACACGAGCTATTCCTATTCAGCTTTTTTCCCCTCCCAGTCAAGAGCAAGATCTGTTAACTCTTGAAGTGTGTTTAACTTGAGAATCTTCTAGCAACCAAAATATATTTCTGGATACCAAGTAACAATTACTCCACAGAGTTGCTAAAATGTTTCGCTCTCTATCAAATAAAACAAAATGAAAGTTGACTGGTATTTGTCACTGATTTCTCTATACAATGCAATCCTTGTATGTTTCTTGAAGCATTAATTATGCAAGAAGGAAATTACTACTCAACTTATAGCTAACAAAACTAAAGCATAAAACAAATATAAACATTTTCTATTTATAAAGAGTATTTATTCACAATGGAGCTAAATGTCTATCTTGTTGACGTCTTGCTATTTTATACTCAAACTAATAGATACATTATTATAATTAATTTATGAAAGTCATAAAATTTCATTTCATTACTGATGTAAATACTGAACAATCTCAGATACGGAAAACCTCTGCGCTTTTGCGCATGTGCCAGGCGAAGTCGATTTCAACAAAACAGGAGGAAGTAATAAATGTAGGGGTGGTGTTTACATTTTACTTAGCAGTAAATAGAAATATTTTATTTTCATTTATTCACCTTACTCATTGCCTGTCACCCCCTTTCTGCAGAAAAATCATTCACTAGTCTCAAATTTTTGAAATGAACAATAATTCAAAATATTATCATTAGACCCACGCATCAAAAACTCATTTGTTCCTTTAGAAGTTAATTTTAAATTCTGTTTCATTTTCCTTTATAAAAACTGGAGTGCTTTTGACTGAGCTGCTCTTGGGAATTAATATGGATGGTGTGCAAGTTTTAAGAAGTGATGAATGGGCAGAAATAACATCTTACACACAGAATTTTCTAAAAATGCGTTTCAGTCAAGATTATAACTGACTGCAATTATTGTCTTCTCTCTGTCTTTTTTACATGAATTACATGTACTCTGGACTGAAACACAAATGCATTGCTTTCAATATAAATTAAAATTATTTTTTCCATACGCTCGAAGTTGCTTAACTCGTTTATCAATTTGCAAAATCACAAAATCCAATTATCCATTTTTCCTTTCTTTTACATAAAATTTACCAGTCTTTATTCATGCAAATAGAATAGTCACATGGGATTGCTTATAATGTACTTTATTAATTTTGTGCATCCTCTGCAAAAAAAAAAATGTCAAAAATAAGTTGGAAAGCTCTTTAGCAGCACTTTTAGTTTAGGCTATGTATTGGCATTAGTTATATTAAAGTTTTATAATGTTCAGTGATTTTCATGGAATTTATACAAAAAAAACAAAGAATATGTTTACTATTTTTTTTTTTTTTTTTCAAAATATAAATCATGGTAAAATGAGTAACTTTTGGCCTGGACCTCCAATCTCTCTACATAAATTGGGTTGCAATAATGTAGAAAATGCTTCCAAGATTAGCATTAAGAGACCTCCTAAATAGGCAAATTCTTTCCAAGGCAAGCTTCATAACTGTAGAGCCTACTGATTCTCATTTATAAGAGGAACAAAGGAACCTACTAATTTTCATTTATAAAGGAGTTTAATTTCATGAATATCAATAACACACAGCAAAATAATTGCTGAATGAGTTGATGAAATGTTAGATATGGTTTGTTTTCATTGCATGAATCTTTTGAAATTTCAAAAAAAGTAATAAATACAGTAAAAAGCTTGAAACTTTTTAACCTAATAAATTTTAATTTCCATTTTTTTATGATGATTTTAATTTAATTTTTTAAGTATATGCATTTGAAATTCTTGATACTGTTTCAGGATTAACATTTATATTTATTTAAAAATTATTTTTGTTTAATCAAAAAAACTATTTTAATACATTCATTTAAAATGCCCTGTCTTCTTATTAAAACAAATTCTTATCCAGACAGATTACAGGATAATGTTTTTCAATTATTAGATTAATCTTATCATCAATGATAAGGACTTAAAGGCAAATCTCAATGTGTTGGATTTCTGAAACCTGAAATAATTAAGAGCATCAGGAACATCAATTACAAGACAAATCTATATGCAAATACAAAGAGTAAAATCTATACATTTAAAATAATTTGGTAAAACCTTCAGACAGTTCACCCAGCCCCAACCACCAGACCGATTTCGACAAATTTTATTTCATATGAAAGCTTATGACATCGAAATATGTCATCAAGGGCTGCCTGCCCGCCATCTCTCCATTTTTGAACAAAATAAAAAAAAACACTTCTCCACTACACATTGTCTATGGGGAGAAATCTTGACACATTGTCGATGGGGAGAAATCTTGACACATTGTCGATGGGGAGAAATCTTGACACATTGTCTTTGGGGAGAAATCTTGACAGAGTCCCCGAGCCCCAACCACTAGACCAATTTCATCAATTTTTATTTCGCATGAAAGCTTATGATGTCATTATGTCATCAAGGGTCCCTTGCCCCCATTTCGTGACATACTACAAAAACCTTTGATAGAATTCCTGAGCCTCAAAAACTATATGGATTTTAACAATTTATTTCGTCACTTCCTTAAAATAACTAGCGAATCAAAATGCTTCACTTTAATTTCATAAGTTTAAAATAGTATTTTTCATTTGTATGCAGTTCTGTAGCATCTCCATATTATAAACAATAATCATCTCTTTTTTAATTAAATTTAAGTTTAATAGCAGACAATTTTGTTAAGACATATCTATAAATATTATCTTTGTTTTAGTTAAAATTTAATTTACCATCAATAGCAAACGATTTTTTTCTTCTCTAAATTGATTTTTATTAGATTGACAACAAGAAAATTAGTTATTAAAAAACTTTTATGGAATGCAGCATTGTTAAATGAGAGTATGAAGTTATTTCTGGAATAAACATTTTAATTTTGAGATGTTTTTGTTTTTATCACTAATCCCTGTAATTCCATCAAAATGGCATGTCAAAAATATTGTAAAATACCTATTGTAGGTGATGGAAACTGATTATTTAGGGAGATATCATTCTGTATCGCATGGATCTGAGGGCTTTTGTGCAGAAATTCGTGAGAAAGTTGTACAAAAAAAAATACCATGTGAATGGTTTATTCAAACATTTCATAATTTTAAAGGAAGCTGTTGCCTACATAGAATCTGATATATACTATGTTTTTATAGTCTGTTCCACTGGTCTTCATCGTGCAGTATTTAAAACTGAAAAAAAGTAGTGGCCAAGAGCCTCAAAGCAGCGAGGTGGCAGAGGCAAGTAAAATGGGTGCTAGCCGCGAACCTGCCCAGAGGGAGCTGGGAGCGGCTAGTAAAAACCTTAAAATACAAAAATGTTTTAATGAATTTATTTTGGAAACATCCTCCCTCCTCATAAATCTGACACAATACCTTTTTTTTTTAACTTCTTGTACACTAATGCAAGGAAGTAAAAAAAAAGCCAATTAATTCTACTTTTAACCTACACGACTATTTATTTCATCAAATGGAAGCGACAGAATTCAATTTTAGGTTCTGAACTAAATGTAATTAAATGTTAACATTGGCTTTTTTATTGATTTTGCAAAATAAAAGATGTCTTTTACAAAAAACCTTACAATTATTTTTTTCTTAAACATGTGATTGCTGTCGACACTAAATGAGTTATTTATGATATCTTATTGTTTCTCTTTGAAATATCCAGTGAAACATTTTCTAAGATGACTTAAAATCTAATGCCTGGATGGCTAACATACATTCTGAAATAATGATTTTTTGAGTTGATGTTTCTTTAAAAATTTGTATTTAATAACATTTCCTGCAGAAAAAAATTTGGAAATCTGTAAGTTTGGGGCCACACAAAGATTTTTTTCTCTTTCTCTCTCTCTGCAAGACATCTCACCCTATTTTTATCCTGTATTTTCATTCCCAGAGTGACTACTTATTTGCTTTATTATTTTGTTTTCCATGTGGTTGAGATGTTTTGTGCATTCTTTTATTTGAGTAATTTTTGCACTAAAAAAGGCTTGAAGAAATTCAGAAAATCGGCACGATTCCTGATTATCTAAGAAATTTAGATTATGCTTTTAAGTTTCAAAGGCAATAACAATGAAAGTTATTTGGACTGTAATTTTATGGATTCTTGTCAGGATAGAGACAAATACAAATATGTTTCAGTATCAATGCAAAAAAAAATTTGGCATTGGAAGGGAAATTTAAACCTTACTGTCACACTTTATGTTAATAAATCTAAAAGGAACTCACAGTTAATGAAAAATATTTTTTAAAATCTATATCATGGTTTATGAAATGACTACAAGACTTTTTTCTATTTTCAAAAATGACTTTTAAAGTTGCTTCCATCCAAAAACGAAATGGACAGAGGGTTAAACTATTTTGCTTACTTCCCATTTTCATATCCTCAACCTTAAACTTCTGCATTTATTTTCATTTTGTTATTATAAGATTATAAAACGCTTCTTTTTTTTTTTAATTTTAGATTTCTATCAATCTCCTTATAATTAAGGTATTCAAAATTTAATCTGTGAAGCATGGTCTAATTTTACAGCTTTGTTAAACAGAGGAATGTTTTTAGTTCAAATTATTTTTAAAAATTTTAAAACACTGCATAAAAACTATCTCAAAATGTTGTATTGTAGTTGGTTCCTTACAGTACAGCTGCAATTCATGGAATTATTCAGCCATATAACCTGGCAGAGCCCTTGGATCATAGCAGATCCGGAACAGACTACAATGTAACAATAAATTGCGGATTGACTGGTGATATGTAGTATGAATAGATAAATCAACCTTCTATTTGTATTCGAATGACACAAATTTCTGCATCACCAGGAGGCTGGGAAAGGCGTATCATCCAGACTGTGTCTAGAAATCAGTACAGCAGCTTGATGCTTAGCCGTTGTAATTTGGAAACTGGCATAGGACCACTGTTGAAAATCCACATTCCTATATATAGGGTAGGGCACTCCAACCCTTTTCTAAATGACCATGCCATTAGTTTGTGTCCTTTGTGTGTAAAGAGGATCTCGGTACTGAATTTGTATACAAAGATGACAACTGCACAATTCATTGCTCCCAAATGTGTCCAGGTGTGTTTCAGGAAACATAAGTTTGATGTCTTACAACTTGTTTAAGAAAATTCGCCTACTTTAATGTTACTGAAGAAATCTAGGACAAGAGGAGTTTTGCACGTCAACAAGCACTAGAGGAATCAGCAACGAGATTGATGGACAAAAACTCTGTTATCTGGTCCCATGTTGAGAGCATATCCCTGAAGATCCAAGCTTTGAGCAGGGCACCTGAGGAAGTAAACACTGCCTGAATAAAACCTGATTTCATACTATTTTGTCCAGGGTGTTTATAATAATTTACACATAGTAAATAAATGTGATAAGAACTTATATAGGTTTTTTTGTTATAAAACTTCCTTGTATAGACCTCAAATTAAACTTGCAATTGAGATATTGATTTACGTGTAATCTTAACCACTTAACTTAATTTTCTTTGCTATCTAATAAGATGCTCCCTTCTGTTTTGGAAAGATGTTGTCGTTTTTATTGATCTCAGAAGGCATATAATACTTGAGATGTTTATGGATTCTAGGTAATTTTTGTGTAAAATTATAAAGATAATTAATGATTGAATTTTAGTTTTAAGACCAAAAATGTGATAATTCAATGCACGAGTATTCTCGGGCTGTTAAGTTAAGCGGTTAATATCCCATTTTGTACACATATTGGATAGTTTTAGTCATTAAGTGTAACTTTTAAAAGAAAGTTCTGTATTTCTTTTTAAAGAAATAAAATAACTTTTCAGAGATTTTTTTTCGAGCTGATCTCAAAATCTTGATACATGATCCGATAATAAAGGCCATAGCTAACTTGGCAACTTATTTTTCAAACTGCTACACCATAGCAGAAGAATTATTTAACTGCATTTGTACTAAATGTACACCAGAAGATCCAAACACAGCAGATTTTTCAGTGGAATTGGGTCTTGTATGCTGCAGTCCCAAAGTCACTGACCCTACTACAAAGAAAACTTGAGTTCCCCCCCCCCCATAAGTGAAAATACACATCAAAATTAATGGAAGGATGGTGTGTAGTGAGTGTATTCATGCTATATAAAAAAAAAATAAAATGCAATGGGAGGAAATGACCAATGTACCAAAGATGATTAATACTTCAGACGAATTAGTTGGTCAATGAAGAAGGTCTGAAAAAAAAAATCTGGAATCTCTTCACTCTTCCCATGAGCATATTTCTAGGTCCAAATACGGCATATATTACAATTTTAGCAAATCTAAATGAAGTAAAAATTAAAATACAGGAAAAAAACACAACAGAAGACAAAGATTACGTTTAATTTAAATCTGCATTATTCACAAATTAACAAATATGTAACACTTGTACATGACTCAAAACATAAGAATCTAAAGTGAAACTATGTATAATAATTCCTTTAAAGAAATTAAACATCTTTTTAACAATATAATGTTTTCTGAAAAATTAAGGCTTCTGAATACTTCTTCCATTCATATAAGTTTGATAACCCATATTTTGAGGTAATTTTCTTTCCAATTGGACTGAAATATTCTGTTTGTATATTTCACATATTTTTTAAACAAAACTTTAAATAAAATTTAAATCATCTTGCAATATAATTAACAAATTATTTATTAACATATATGTCATCAACAATGGCTTTAAGAAAAGAACTTACAAAAAAGGTACAATAGTGAATTGCTCAAACATATACACTGAAGAGCCAGAAAAACTGGTACACATGCCTAATATCATGTAGGGCACCCACGCACACACAGAAGTGCCGCAACACAATATGGCATTGACTCGACTAATGTCTGAAGGTATCTTGGAGGCAATTCACACCATTCATCCTTCAGGACAGTCCACAAATCCATAGGAGTGCGAGGTGGCGGAGATCTATTCTCAACAGCATGTAGCAAGGCATACCGGATATCTTCAATAATGTTCATCTCTGGGGATTTAGGTGGCCAATGGAAGTGTCTAAAGTCAGAAGAGTGTTCCTGGAGCCACTTGGTAGCAACTCTCGACGTGTGGGGTGTCACATTGTTCTGCTGGAATTGTCACAATCTGTCGGAATGCACAATGGGCATGAATGAGTGTAGGTGATCAGGCAGGTTGCTTAAGTACCTGTCAGAGTCGTCTCTAGACGTATCAGGGGTCCCATATCACGCCAACTGCACACGTCCCATACCATCACACAGGCTCCACCAGATTGAACAGTCCCCTGCTGACAAACAGGGTCTATGGATTAATGATGTTGTCTCCATACTCGTACACGTGCATCCGTCCGATACAATTGGAAACCAGACTCGTCAGACCAGGCAACGTGTTTCCAGTCATCAACAGTCCCATGGTAGAGTTGTCGGGCTAAGGAGAGGAGTAAAGCTTTATGCCGTGCAGTCAGCAACGGTTCACGAATGGGCCTTTGGCTCTGAGAGCCCATATTAATGACGGTCCGTTGAACAGTTTGCACGCTGACACTTGTAGATGTCCTATCATTGAAATTCGCAGCAATATGAGGAAGTGTTGCACGTCTATCTCGTTTAAGGATTCGCATATGACGTCAATGGTCCAGTTCTTTCAAGGTCTTTTTCCGGCCGCACCGATGGCGGAAATTTGATATTTTACCGGATACCCAATATTCACGGTACACTCGTGAAATGATCATACACGAACATCCAAATTTCATCGCTACTTCGGAGATGCTATGTCCCATCTCTCGTGTGCAAATTATAACGCCACATTTAAAGTCACTTAAATCTTGATAACCTGCCACTGCAGCAGCAGGAACTGATCTAATACATTTGTCAGACATCTGTTGTCTTATATAGGCGTTGCCGACCACATCGAGTTACGATGATTGGTTGCATACCCCCGTTATTTGCAAACGCACGCCTGTACCAGTTTTTCTGGCTCTTCAGTGTATACTGTAGTGAAAATTAATATGGATTCATAATTTTGAAGCTAAAAAGGGCCGAATGTGTTTCTAAGCATAATTTGAAGATAGTGCCGGAACAGCTTTGATATACAGCAT
Organism: Araneus ventricosus; assembly: GCA_013235015.1. NCBI lineage: Eukaryota > Metazoa > Arthropoda > Arachnida > Araneae > Araneidae > Araneus > Araneus ventricosus. Next base: position 63,007 of record BGPR01003500.1, read on the forward strand.
AACTGGTGTTAATCTTGTATTGCCGACTTTTTGTTGCCTAACCGAACATCGTATCATTAAGTCGGCAAAACAAAATATCGCCAATAGGATCCTATATTGAAGCTGTTGAAAAAAGTTGCCAAAACATAATTATCACCAATAATGCCTAAGGTAAGGAAGGAAAAACACGCAACTATTTAAGGCCAATTTTTAAAAAGAATCCGTTACTCACACAACAGCACTGCTAAGCATCGGAAGGCCCTGTTTAACATCAGACCACAGAACATAACCTTTTAAATTATGAAAATAATTTAATTCAGGCTAATTACACTGCATGTACACAAAATCTTCAATCTGCCAAAAATTGGTAAAAGTAAAGTTCACAGTGCTCCTCCATGCTGTTCCTCCCCACTTAGGATCACCAACAGCAAGATGTCTTGCAATGTGAAACATTTAGTTTGGGTGCACAGTGAGCATTTTATTGTTGACTTGTGCACGCAATGCATGTGGTATCTCAAGTGTGTTCCTGGCAAATTTTTTAAACAAAAAAGAAAAACATTAGTGGCTACACTTTCAGCAAAGTGGAAAAATAGTAGGCTTTGCTTTTTCATTGAATGATAGGAATCTAGTTTTTTTTTTAATTCCAAAAATAAGAATTTCCGCATCGACCAATGAAATCATAGATAGCACATACCTGGCCAATAAAATCGCAACACTGAAGCACGAAATAAAAATATAACAATTCCTGCACGAACAAGACACAAATAGGAACATTCCAGTGCAACCAAAACAAATGTTCCAACATCGACAATCCATCTTCTGCTTGGAGGCAAGGAATTGGCAAGCTAAAGCGGAAAGAAAGGAATGTGCACCATAAACTTTACTTTAACCCAAAAATTTTTAGAACCCTCCTTCTGCATTAAATGATGTCTCCAAATCATTTTCATCTCTCAAGCAACACTCTGTATCTCGAAAAAAATAATCTTCTTGAAACAACTGGTAAAACCATCTTGAATTCTAGTATGTAAACAACATCATTCATCCAAGAACATCTCAATTTTGTTATACCTGGAACAAGAAAAACCTGTCAACTTTTTCATTGATATTTCCTTCTACGGATGTCCGGATTATGTCTGTTTGCCAATGATTCTCTAATATCAGTTCAATCAGCTGTTTATGGATTACTGTTATCACACAACCTTGACAGGCAAGATTGTGGTCCTTTACTCTTGCAAAAGTCTTGCTCAAACACTAATTTAGTTACAAGAAATTATAAATAGTTTAAAATAATTATCTGGATAGTTTCAATCAATAGTATCATTGATTTTACGTGTCAATATGCTTAAATCAATCATATCTAATTAGTTGCATCTCAAAAATTTATGATCTATTTTTACTGAAGTTTATAACAATTATTAGGCTCATTTTGTTAAAACTGTAAAATTATTTTCAAAAGTATATAATGTTAATGAACTCATTTATAATATGCCTATGAAGAAGCCAGAAAGAATAAAACTATTTACATTAAAGTATAAAACAAAGATGCAGTTTAATATACTTCAGGTATAATGAGAAATAACACTATCTCTAAAAATTATATTTCTGATAATGAAAAGTTTATACTGAAAAAAACCAAGAGTTCCATAAAATCAAATAGCTTCAACTCTTGCTTATGTTAATAATCAGATAATGTTCCGATAATCTGTTAATGATTATATCCTGTTCGTCACAGGGAAAATCTACTCAAACAAGTAAAATCTCTTTAGTAGGACAACGCAACATTTACAAACACTTTACAATATACAATTTTTGAATGAAGAATTATTAAAGCATGATAATCGAAATTCTACCATAATATAAATTAATGCATATCAAATTATGAATGTCTAATTAAAATGGTGGGGCTTTTTTATATTAAAAAACAGGCAAATTAAAACATTCATTCCCACACATATTATGAAACACACCCAGTGAAGTAAACGAGGAAGGATTGATAAATTGTTTTTAATATCATTTTTGAGATTTTGCATCAGTCACCTGTTGTAAACGAAATGACATTAGGATGTAAAGAAAATGTTGTTATTCTGTGTCACAGCAATACTGCAAACTTTAATCTCTAAGAACAATAAAAATATAAGTAATCACTTAAATTACAACAACTAAATTGTCAAATAATGATACAATTTAAAATAACAAAGAAACCTTTAATTACTATTTTATGCGATAAAAATTCAAAAGAATGCATTGCTATAATGAAGTATGCAATAAATATAAATTTTTCAACTTCATAAAGGAGAATAGAAATAATGAACATGTTATTAAATTACAAAAATACAGATAAATCAGTGAGTTGCACACTAAAATAATATTAGAAATGAAAACTACATTGATTAAAATATAAAGAAAAGTAGAAAGTTAAATTATTTTTAAAAATAACACAATTCAAGAACTAAGCTATCATAGTTAAACAGCAACTAGTTATTTTATTTAATTAATACATACATATATGAGAACAATCAAATCCAGTAGTTCAAAAATTATGAACTATTCAAATTAAGACAATTTTTGATCCAAACAGCTTTAACAATTCCTTGCACTAATACATTAAAATATGTATTATAATCGGTTAAAAATGTGCAAACAAGGCAGAAAACAGTTTAGAGAAATATAAAAAAAGTTATAGAAAAATAAAAGCAGATCATAATTAAAAGTTTATTACAAAAGTAATAAAATTAAATAAAATTTCAAAATAATCCACAACAAATTAATATACATCATCCAAAAATTTACACAAATTCATTATCCTAAAAATATGACATATTTGCAACACAATATAAATCATAATATTTAGATATTAAAGGCATAATAATGTTTTTTAAAAATCAACTATAAAAAAAATTTCAACTGGAAAGAAGAAATTACAAATATGTAATTAAGTACAACAACTGACAAAACAATGAAAACATACGAGATTTAAAATTAAAAACTACCACAGTTATAATAAAATTAGCAAAGGAAAAAAATCGGAGAAAAAAAACAAATAACAATTCTAACAAAACAAAAACACGGTGCTTAAAATCTTGCAAGTCCATTTCTATTTAAAATTTAGTCAAACAACATGTCCTCGAATAATAGTGACGCTCGCATATTTTCATGTGAAAATTTAGACATGTTAAATCCAATATGCAAAAAGCATATAACCAAAAAATGTAAATAAATATAAACAGAAAGAAGAATGTATATAATAATTTTAAAGAAGCCGCGAAACAAGGTTAAAAAAATTGCTTATTTCATGTCAATCGTAAAATTTAATCTAAAGAATTCCATAGAAATACCAAAATAACCGATCAACCAAAACAACACAATTAGCATAAATTATGCAACAGTTAGCTTTATTTTAAAACTTATTTTTCTTCACTTTTACTCTTTTCAAAACAATAACATTTCCGTTTGACCATTTCTGATATAAGATGAAAATCCTAGAGAATGACTGCATGTAATACAATTTTTTTTAATTCTGACTGCGAGGCACACCATCATGCATCGGACTTTCTTTTATTACTACTAAGCTAGGCGTAACACGATTTTAAATTACATTTAAAAAAACGGACGATTTCGCAACTCCGCGCAGTTTTAACAACACTCAGTTACATTGCACCGAATAACAAATAAAAAGCACAACTTCTAAAATCAAGCGAAATATTGTAGAAAAAAATTTCCGAAACTTACCTAAAATTGTTGACAATCCAATACAAACACTTCCATCTCGATTCCAAGAGAGCACGCCATCTTTCCGCCAGGCTCAATCATATTATTGCCATATTTTAATGAAATATGAAACTCAAATGTAATAATAAATATTTATTAATAAGCATTTTTAAATTTATTTCTTAATTATTGTACACTAAATAGAAGTCTGAAATTTACTAAAATTCTAAAAAGGAGTCTTTAGTTTTAAGAAGCAAATTAATGTTTCATAGAAACTTCAAAATATCTTCATACTGAATTAATATCATTTTTCTGTGCTATAACTATCACGTCTTTTAAAAGCATCTTTAGAATTACAAACGAAATATCGAGACAAATCTTCATTCATTAAGTAATGAAAGACGCTTTCCTTTTACAGAACATGTTTTAGAACAAAGATGTATAACAAATTCCATAATATCCGAGTTAGTTTAATGAAACATTGTCGCACTAGAGTAATACCATGGATTTTAAATGCTCAGAAGTATTTTACTTAATGAATAATGCCTTTTTCAGTTACCTAATGAACCTAAATGTTCTGATAATATTGGTATCAGGTCATGCTAACCTATCGACAGGTAAAGTTTTGCGAAACAGAAGAATGCCTATTCGCATTGTGAACTGGGGAGCATTTTTGTGGCCTAAGAAAAATATGGACGAGTATTCTGCTTTGTTTGTGTGCCTGTACTACGTATTTCCGGTGTAATGCTAGGTTAATGGATCTTCAAAGCAGAAGTCCAACATTCAAGCAGATAAAATCAAGGTTTTAATGTAAGTAAACAAACCAGATAACTCATCCATACGCGGAAATTCATCAAAGTACAGTATTTTATTCTTCCATTCCTTTTCATTAGGTTAGATTATTGTGAAATAGCTGAAATACTTGTAGAATGATACAAAATCGTGCCCAGATTTGTTATGATGAGCTAATACGCTTACTCTAAGGGGTCTATTCTGGTACCCCCGGTTGGGTTGGGAGAAGTCACTTTTCCCGTTGTTAACGTGCAGAAAAAGTGACGTCTCCCATCCCAACCGGAGGTACCAGAATAGACCCGTAAAAAGAAAACCTCTCCCTTGAACAAATAGCGGGGGTTAAGAAACATAAGATAGTAATATTTTTTACGATATTGTACAATGTTTTAAGCTACTTATTTAGAAGGTTAAATCACTTCTCCTCACTAAATTTAAGTACACTCTGCTTTATTGGATCTATGATACGTACTTTCTAGCCTCCGTATTCTCAGTTTCGCACCGAAATTTTAAAGCTGTTTTATTTAGTGCCTTCATTTTGAAATGAATTTTTAGTCTTACTTTTTTAAGACTGTCATTAACTACAGCTATTAATAACTTTCAAGTTGTAAAGAAAGTATATAAATGTATTATTATATAGCAATATTAATACAACTAGTAGCGGCGATTGCCCAGATAGCAAAGAAAGCTTGTCTAAAAAGTTCTGGAAACCTTGTAGTCAGCAAGGATAAAGGGTTGTCCCAAAGGCTTCCATGCCAAGAGTTGAACCTTTCGGCAAGGTGGCGGAAAGGTTCGTTAGTCAACAAGAAATAAGGTGTTTAGTAAGTGTTGACGCCTACGCGTCCTTCCATTCGCCGCGGAGTTTCGCGCCATTTGAGGGTGCAGAGTTTAATGAACTTTAGCTGTCCACTTTCGTGACCTTGGAGGTGCGAAGTTGACTGGAGTTCATTCTTGTTCGGATCGCCTACGCGAACGGACCCTTGTGTCGTATTCCCCCGTGGGAATGAGAATCGTCTCTCCTTTAATGATACTACTTAACAATTTATTTAAATTGTGCCTTGATCGTTCATGTTTTTGTTTACAATAAATTTATTTAATTAACAGTCCACTGCTCTTATTTACCCTCTGATCTATCCTCCAGTAAGATATCTCCAAACTTTTATTACAAGCTTGTTTCAGGCCTTTCAAAAGGTTGTTAAGAGCCCTCCTTCGGCGGACAAAATAGAACCCCCCTTCCCCCCTCCGAAGCCTTACTACAGACGGGTCCAACCCCCTTTTTTCACATCCTCTTCAAAGCCGTGCTCCTGCAGAGGGGTATAACCCCCTTTTTTATTTCCCTTCTTCTGGCGTCAGCTTAGTCCAACTTTGAGTTATCTGGAATGTCAATTAAATAGGTCACTTAGGAATCTTAATTTATCAAAGCTTAATTATTAATTTCAATTAAACTTACTTGTACGATTTCTCTGTAGATTGTGGCAAAACTTCAAATTCCTCCGAGCCGGGGATCGAACCCGCGGTCATAGAATTGGAAGGCAAACGCAATATCCACTACACAGGATAGGACTACACACGATGGGACAGGTGGTTCATACAAAGCTTTCCTACGTCAATTTTGCGGGAATGGTTTCCGAAACCCGGTTTGCGCGGAAATGCTTTCGCGGACAGCCTATGGAAAGTGAAATGGCAATCTTTCAGCAACCTTCTTTGCTATCTGGATGGGTGGCAAAAAGTTTAGAGACACCTAACAGTACCTCGGAGTATAGGGGGAAGACAACAAAATTTAAAAGCTTAGTTATAAAATTAGCTAGTTTTCCTGGACACTATTTTTTTTATATAAGTCCTAGTCTTAGGCCGCTAAAATGAAGTAAAAATTTAATTTTTTTCCGGAAAAAGTGAGAGAGCTACTGCCCCTTTAGTTGTTTATAAATTTTTTGGCCCCCCCCCCCACTTTTTCTACCCAACCGCCGCTACTGCGGGGCATTGTATTTTTTCGGCTCCTCATCGCATTTGACTTGAAAAAGTGAAAACGCACTGATGTTTTGTCACTATTGCCAGAGGTGTAGCGAGGTTAGGGATGGCAAAATCCTACCGTTTTAAACCGAAAAACGTTTTTTTTTGTTTCGGTTAACCGGTTTTTTTTTCGGTTATTTTTTTCCCGGTTTAAACCTGTTATTTTTTTAAATACAAAAACCGGGGAAAAAACCCGGGTCGGAAGATAGGTTCGATTTTAAGTTCGACTAGACAAAAATTTACCAAGTTATAAAGCCTTGAATTTCATCATCTTAGGCCAATCACCGACAAGCGCTTCCTCGAGGCGTCTGTTGGTTGGCGGATTACTGAAAGAGTCATTATGAACAGATAAATATTGGCCAATGGATTAATTCCCTGCAGAAATAATACTAAAGAAAACTTTTGACTGCAAACGGCGTCTGCTTTTTTTGTAGCCAAAAATATTTATCTTTAGTCGGAAGTTCTGTGGCGTCCGAAAGATTAGTATCTACGTTGAATGATGTTGTTTCCGATGAGAGGTGTCGACTCACGGATCAACACATTGCTGAATAAGTCTTTATGAGCAGATTAGATGATAAATATTGGTCAATGAATTAATTTCGTGTGAAAACAATGTTAATAAAAATTTTTGTCTATAATACTTACTTATAGCAATAATTACTCATTTATTATTATTTCGCATATAATTACAGTATACATTTCTGAAATTTTTCAAGTGTAAAACGAATTCAAAACCTTCTTCGTAGGTTGCACTTATGTTCTTTATTAAAGTTAACTCTCCATCATTGTTTACCTGTGCCCGAATGTCGTAATTATGTTGTTAATACTCATTAATTTTAATTTTAGCATACTAACTTTAATCACTGACCTGCTTAAAAGAAAAATGTAGGGATATCCCCAGATAGCACGTACGTTTGCAGCAAGTTTGATTTTTACTCGATATTGCCTTGTAATGGCAAATTTGACGCGTCAAGCTTGAAGCGAAACAGTGGCAAACTAAAAATGCAGAATCGCCACCCTCGCTTGCAAAACGAGTTTGCCACAAGTTCGCCGTGACAACTAGCGCCACCCCTCCTTGTAATGCCAGCTTGCTGTGAGTTTGCAAAACAAGCTTGCTGCAAAGTAACACAATAAGCGATAATTATCTTTGTCTCTGTTTAAAAAAAACATCCGAATTTTAATAGCATCTCCCAGACAGTCCTTCTTTTTATTAATTCAATAAATCAATGATAATTTGTGAAAAAACTAACTTTTTTATAACAAAAATTTTGAAACATTTTCCATCTTTTTACTAAATATAGAACTCGCACTTTAAAGAAAACTATATAGCCTTTTTCTTAATGCTTAAATTTTAACGTTTATAAGCAAGATTAAACCTAAAAAACAGTCAATGTTTGTTGAAAAATAACAACTTCATTTTTGTCCTATTTTAAAAGTAATCACTTTTGAACTCTAATTTCATAATTTATTCTACTAGCAAAACGTAGTTATTAGCGAAAATCGCTCTCTCTTTGATTTCAAATCATGTTCTCAACACAAAATTTAAAAAATTAATGAAATCAATAAAAGAGTTTAAAATAAATCGTATACGAATCGAACGATGCACTAGAGAAATCTGTCTTCCCCTCTCAGAGTTTATCTGGCCGAGTGGTTAGAGCGTCCGCTTAGCAAGCGCTAAGTCGCGAGCTCTAATCCGAGGTTGTGTTCGTACTCTGTTTTTGCTATGTTTGCAATGAGTTTGAAGTGGCAAGCTTGCTGCAAGTTCGTCGCGTGGTGACTTCGAAGCTTGCGTTAACTTGCTGCAAGCTTGTTTCACACTTGCACTCTTGTCATGTCAAGCTTGGTGCAAGCTTGCAGATTTGCAGTGCAAGACTGCTGCAAGTTTGCTGCAAATTAAAATTGATATCTGGGTCGTTGCAAAAAAGTCTCGCCTTCCCGATTATTTCCGTGCAGTACAGTACTTGTTTTTACTTTTACGTATACGAAGTATACAAAGAGAAAGTATTGTAATCGTCAAAAAATTCGAACTCGAGATTTTGACGAATCTCCACGTTTTAGACTTCCCTGAGTCCGAAAAACACAATTTTGGAATTATGTCTGTCTGTCTCTGAACACGATAAATCGAAAACTATTAGAGCTACGGAGATGAAATTTGGTATGTGATCTTGACACATCATTTGTAGGTTTCTATGAAATTTTGGACACAATTCGTCCACGGGAAGTCTGTCTGTCTGTCCGCGGTCATGTGAACACTATAACTCAAAAACTCGAGTAGCTAGATGGATGAAATTTGGTACACAGATTTATCATCCGGAATGTAGGTCCAAATTGGACCAAATCCGTCGAAGGGTTGATGGTCTGTCGGACTGTATAATTGCATACTTGTAAAAATCTTATCTCCTAAACCCTTTGGCGTAGATAAATAAAAATTGGTATGGCGGTTGCTAATATTAATTATAGTTCTGTGTCCAAATTTCGTTTCAATGGGTTAAAAGGAAGACGTTAAAATTACATAATTAATTTTTCTAATCCGATTCTCCATGCGCATGCGTACTGGTAGCAATCTCTGAGCACGCGGAAGCTATGGAGCGAATTACGTCACTTTGTCCTTGAGTCGGTAGTAGTGGAACTAGCAGTGTGTCATAGATGCGTTTTTACCGGTACGCATCTCTTTGAATTTGATTCTTTACCTAACTATTTTACAATCACTTTAATCTACAATGAAAAACCTTCTGATAGTCATTGGATTCTGGGTTACAGTAGATTCGAATTTTTTATCCACGCGGGGGAGGGGAAACAACACCTTTTTGGGGAAGTATACGAGAAAGTTTAGGGGAGACCACTCCCGCTGGTTTTAATATGCGATTTCAAAGACATTTCTGGTAATTCAAGTTTCGGTTAACCCAAGTTCGATTAACCGGGGTTTTACTGTACCTCTAACTGCTTTGTGAAGATTCCAGGACAGCTGTTCGAATCGGCCTAGCCAAAGTAACCACCTGGTCTGACGGAAAGCTCAACAATGGAGTAGTCACACAAAGAGTTTTTTTCACTGATAGATGAACGCCTATGGATTTAGTGACACTTGGCACACAAAACCTCTTCAGAACTCTCAATTAAGAAGGGGTGATGGATGTCCTTTCTCAGTTGAACTGAGACGAGACTATCCATAGCCTAGACCTTTAATAGCCGAGACTGTCACTGGACATAAATCAATCGCCTGGTGGAAGGAAGTCACCCCACTGGCGGACGTCATTGAATTCTTAGCCAACCCTCACGAGTTGGGCGGACCTTGTTCCTGGAAAAACGAGGATTTAAGTTGCGGCGGGAGAGAAAAAAAGGGAAGTGGATTTTTCGATCGGCGATCACCTCTTGATCGGATTCCGATCATAGGATGGTTATTCCAGTGTTGGATCTTCGGATCGGTTTTTAACGTAACTGTGCCCCGTGCGAAAAGTTGTGTAGCTGCGAGAAGCATCGTTAAGAAGCTGTATTCTTCTGTTTAACTTTTTCATGAGAGCATAGCTCTCGTATCTGAACTGTACGAGTTTTTATTCAAGATGAGCGGATGCTTATGAGGACTTGTTGAACTTTCCGATAGATTTTAAGTAGAGCCCTTGCTCTGAGTGACTGTCATTTCTACCTGCAGAGGCTGTCACAACACTATCCTGTAATTACACTCACGTCTATGATATCTGACTATTCTGTATATAAATCATTACCTTATTTTGTAATCCATAATTAACCAAGACCCTCCGAGTACTTTCAAAATAAAATTCAATATAGTGATACTAGTCTAGCTGTTGATTTACGCTACCCTAGGTCTCTGAACGTCACTTCATTATACCATCATCGTTCTTTTTAACCAGACTATTTGATTTAAGATCGAAATATTGACCTTTAAAGGTCCATTTTTTCTGGTAGTGGTATAATAAAATAACTTTGATATTGAGATTAATTTAAGAAAAGAAACTTAGTTAGCTTATTGAATGACAATATTATTGTTAATTAATTATATTCATTAATAATTAATTACCAAGTCAAGATACCTCATTATGGTTTGAGATGAGAAATTGGAATATCTAGGTCTTCGTTGCATCGAAAAGTTTTGCGAGAACTTACGACAACCTTAAAAATTCCATTTAAGAATTGATGAACTTGGTGGGAAGTATATTCCCGCGGCCTCAGAAAGGGTTAAAGAAACTAATTCATGCGCGTCAAATACATTGCACTATTTTAATTCTGGAATCCACTGCGCATCTTTCTAGAGGCAAGCGTAAGACTGCGTGCAGTTGGATGTCAGAAGACGTGCGACTTTGACGTTATTAAGATGAGGGTATAAATGCAACAACAAGAAAATTGTTACAAAGATGGAAAGTCGCTTCCCAGCAGTGTGAGTCTTATGGTTGGGAAGAGAGTTTTACAGGGGTAAGTATGAGATCACGGGCAGCAGCCACGTGTGGACCCCTGACTTTGGCGACTTTTGCGACGAAATATGGAATCTTCTCGATATCTCTATTAGGAGAAGAGATACGCTTGAATGTGCTAGATGATTCCATGTGACGTCACGGCCTGCCGGGGGAGACTATATAAGGAGAGCGCTTGGATGGCGGGGGTGTTGATCGACTGGGATCGCCTTGGAGCGCGAACGTCTTTGGAGTTCTATCCTCTGTGCGAGCTAGTAAGCTGTTAGATGCCGAGCGGTAGTAGCGTCGATCCATTGGGAACGACTTTAGAGTTTCGTCCGCAGTGCGAGCTAGGAAGCTAGTGAGCTGAGCGCTATTGAAAGTGCAGTTATTGTCGTTACTAGTTATTTGCTGATTGTTTGTGTTGTTAGATAACAAAGTGCTGAACTGTTATTACCTGTGAATTGTTGTCTGTTTACATTGGTAATCTGTGCAAGAACTATTGTTTCCTGTACTTGTGCTACGTGTTTTCCTGCATATTTGTAAATAAACTTTCATTCTCCATTATCCTGAATGTTGGACTGTTTACACCATACACCCACAGTAAGACTTTTGCAACAATATAGTTTTCATTTAATGTGTGGAAGTTGGATTCACAAAATAATTTGAACTCGGAAATTTTTAATATTTTTTACATTAAAAATTAATAGCAAGGCATTTGTATATAAGGCACAAATTTATAGTTAAATTAAATTTGCATTTTCCACAAAAGTAATTTAAAAAAAACTTTCGAGCCTTACCATAAAATTTATGCATGATTATATATTTTTAAGGTTTTTTACTGATTATAATTTTAATACTGAATTTAAAAGAATTGTTATAAAATTCGAGTTTAAAATTTTTATAATAATTTTTTCGTTGAAAAAAGGTGAAAATATTTGTGCTTACTAAAACTCTTATGTTCTCAGTTCTTCTACTTCTTCTTCTTCTTAAAAAAAAACGAAATGATGAAAGGAAGAAAAAAAGGAAAGAGAAAAAAAAACTCTAAAAATTTTTAGAAGCATATTTTTTATTTCTTTGACAGAATATTCTAGCTAAATATTTATAAGTATTCAAATATATTTCTTGTATTACGACCTGAACTTGTTCATTAACTTATAAATAAGGATAGATTTTTAATGCAAAAAACATGAATATACTTTTTAATTTTTTTTTTATTTTAATTGGTGTTTGCAACTGTTTTCCTATGAGTGAAATTATTATTAAAGTATTAAACTTTAAAAATTATGACCAAGAATTAGCCTAGTTACTTCATAAACGAGGCTTGAAAGACCTTGTTCCAATTACAATACGTTTTAAATTTTATTCTCAAAAATCCATTAAAATTTACTGAGAAAATATCTACATTCAAATTTCTTTTTTTTTTAACTTAGCCGTCTCTACCTTCCGCAGCAACATTTTTTTAAGTCTTCTAGATCTACGACTTCGAAAGTGTGAAAACTTTAAGAGTTCTTTGACTTCGCGATTCGATTAATAGGTTTCTATAAAAAGAAATGGATCGATTTTTAAATCAATGCTGCAGCAGCTGCTTTTATAGAACCGATCCCTCTTTTCTACTTCGCAAAAAACGATAAATAAAAAAGCAATATGCAGAGAGGGGAGAAATGGGGTTTATAATAAAGCAAATGTCAGCTATTCCCCCCCTTCTCACCACCCTTCGTTTCATAAGAAATTAATTGCAGATATGCAGATGTTTCTGAAACCTTTATTTGTTTGAATTCGACGTAGGGTAAAAGGACTTGACATTTTGGGGTTACTTTTGTGATGGTCCAATCCAGATTAGTTGGATTGCGTAAAAAAATATTTCTACAAATTTTCCTGATTCAACCTCTTCAACAAAATGGCGTCAATGTAGTTCAACAGAATTAAAAATGAAATTTGTGGCTTAAAATGTTTAAAAGGGTGATTTTCTTTTTCACCCGTTCTTTCGAGGTTTTATATCACTCTCACACTTGTTTCGAATATATAAAATATAGTACTAATATAATAGCTCAGATCTGACTTTCGTTAACGCTCTGAGGTCACCAACAATAAAACTCGCGCCATGGCACTGCGAGACGTTAAACAACATTTATTATTATTTCATTATTACATTATTAGAGATTATTTCATTATTAGAGAACCTGAATTTCAGTAATTTTAAATTTAAAAGAGAAATTGTTGTTCTAATTTCAGATTTAATAGCTCTAAAATAGTGAAATAAAATTTGCTATATTTGATATAAAATTTATCTCGATATGATCAATAGTTCCAGAAAAATTTTAAATTATATTAATCATATATTTCAAATTAATTTCCGTTTTTTAGTAGAAAGTAGTAAATTATAATAATACATGCGCGTGATGTAGTTTGGACGCCACGATGCATCTGCTAATTTATTGATTGTGTGATGATATAATTTGATAATATTTTTTGGCAACGTTTGACATGCAGAGAAGTACCTTGTTTTGATTAGAATTTTTATGTTTGACAAGCTGAGAATTTCATGGTTATTGAATTATAATAAAATTTTTAAACAACGAAAAATACTTCACACGGACTGTTGCTTACCAAGAGGTTTTCTGAATAAAGAAATATGTAAATAAAAATATATTTCCTGTCTTAAAACAAACATATGTTTATTTTATTTGTTTTCAATCAATGTTAAACATTTCTCTCGCATATATATCTATTTAAACACATCAAATTTGACGGGAAATCTCTCGAATGAAGAGGCAATTTGCACCCGTCATACCATGACGAGTGATTTTCTAGTATGATACTTAAGCAACATAAAATGGCGCAAAAAAACTGCTCGGAATAAATTTTTTTCAATCTTTTTAATTATTCTTACTTTTGAAGTTATTCTTAGCTCGAACAGATTATAATATCGAATTCTTAAATACTTTTTAATTCTTTTAGACAATTTCTCAAACAAATAAATAAACTCAAATAAAAGCAAACGTTTATTAGTTTTAAGACATTAAAATTACTAGAAAATCACTCGTCATGGTATGACGGGTGCAAATTGCCTCTTCATTCGAGAGATTTCCCGTAAAATTTGACGTGTTTAAATAGATATATATGCGAGAGAAATGTTTAAGATTGTTTGAAAACAAATAAAATAAACATATGCTTTATGTCAGGAAATATATATTTTTTTATTTACATATTTCTTGATTAAGAAAACCTCTTGGTAAAAACAACATTCCGGGTGAAGTATTTTTCGTTCTTTAACAATTTCCGTTGTATTTCAAATGTCTTAGTGTAAATTTAACGTTGCCAAACAATATTATCAAATTATATCATCACGATTGCAACAAATAATCAGATGCATCGTGGCGTCCAGACTATATCACGCGCATGATTTACCACTGACGTAATTTACTACTTTCTTTTAAAAACAGAAATTAATTTGAAATATGTGATTAATATAATTGAAAATTTCACGGGAACTATTGATCATAGCGAGATAAATTTTATTTCACTATTTTAGAGCTAGTAAATGTGAAATTAGAACGACAATCACTTTTTAAATTTAAAATTACTCAAATTTGGGTGCTCTAACAATGAAATAATGCTGTTTAACGTCTCGCAGTGCTATGGCGCGAGTTTTATTGTTGGTGACGTCAGAGAGTTACCGGATCAGTGAGAGACAGATCTCGGCTATTATATTAGTAATAATTAACCTCACTCGAACTGCACTGCTTAAAATTCAGAATCTGTATATCTGTATAAACGAATGAAAGTAATTATGATGATAGTTAAAAAACGAGCAATATGTTCAAATGTACTTTTAAATAAATGATGAGATGAGTGAAGATGAAAAATTTTCCCGCTTTTTGAGCAGTATGATAATTCAACAAGAACATGTAAAATAATTTAACAAAAGATATCAAAAAATAATAAAAGTTTAAAATTAAACTTTGTATTAGATAGAATGGCGCAATAATGCTGCATCTTCCAATAAAATACAAAAGACAGATATTTTAATACAAAAAAGAAAATACAGAAGAAATAGAAGAAGAAAAGCAATAGCGATAACATTAAACCTTTTGCACGCCAACGCAGCAGCATCCAGTAATTGCATCAATAATATCTTCCATAATTAACCAACGAATTACTATATAATCAAGCAACAAAAATCATGCTGTAATAAAAATTGAAATACATTAAAAGAAAATCATTAGAATGGAAGAGAACTCGAATGGCGAACGTTTTCAAAGGCCACTCTCCATCGGAGTTCTCTTCCATTTCTTCCAATCTGATGATTTTCTTTTATGTATTTTAATTTTGACTAACGAATTACTATATAATCAAACAACAAAAATCATGCTATAGTAAAAATTAAAATACATTAAAAGAAAATCATTAGAATGGAAGAAAACTCGAATAGCGAACGTTTTCAAAGGCCAATCTCCATCGGAGTTCTATTCCATTTCTTCCAATCTGATGATTTTCTTTTATGTATTTTAATTTTGACTAACGAATTACTATATAATCAAACAACAAAAATCATGCCATAGTAAAAATTAAAATACATTAAAAGAAAATCATTAGAATGGAAGAGAACTCGAATGGCGAACGTTTTCAAAGGCCACTCTCCATCGGAGTTCTCTTCGATTTCTTCCATTCTGATGATTTTCTTTTATGTATTTTAATTTTAACTAACGAATTACTATATAATCAAACAACAAAAATCATGCTATAGTAAAAATTAAAATACATTAAAAGGAAATCATTAGAATGGAAGAGAACTCGAATAGCGAACGTTTTCAAAGGCTAATCTCCATCGGAGTTCTATTCCATTTCTCCCATTCTGATGATTTTCTTTTATGTATTTTTATTTTGACTAACGAATTACTATATAATCAAACAACAAAAATCATGCTATAGTAAAAATTAAAATACATTAAAAGAAAATCATTAGAATGGAAGAGAACTCGAATAGCGAACGTTTTCAAAGGCCACTCTCCATCGGAGTTCTCTTCAGAATGCCATGATCACTCTTCTTTAAAAGTATATCTGTTTGAGGCACCAAAGAGAGAGAGAGAGAGAGGTAATCTGTAACATTTAGTCCTGATCTGTAACTTGAATAGTTGCCAAACTTGGATTCAGTTTGATTACTTTTACACGTTTTTATTTAACTTGACATGTTTCATGTTCGTAAAGAATAAGAAAATTCTGTAATCGATTTTTCACTCACTTCTTGATCCGCTAGAGTTTTAAAATTTTGGACAATTGTGCGTTCTCGATGACAATACAGTGTTTTAATATTAACAAAACTAATTTATCAGTTAATCTATTAATTTAATTAAATTTTATTCCGTTATCATGGCGCCACCTGGTGGAGAATTTGAGAAAAATGGATTTCAAAATCTCATAATATTGAAATAATGAGTTATAAATGCACGACTAAAAATTAAAAAATAACTAAAATATAAAATTATATCTTTTCAATATACTAATAAAAGCATTTTAAATTTTTTTTTATTATTATTTATTCAAATTTTAGCTATCCAGTTTTTTAAAAAATTCGTGAAAAAATTGTCATTTTTAATAATTTATTTGCTATTTTAAGCCGAAAATGACTAAGGGAAATAAAACGGATTTATGTTTAAGTAAATAGGTAAAATAAATTTCTGAAAAGGAAAATAAGGACTGAAATTTCCGAAGTGAATTTTACTGTGAGATAGAACTTAACTTGTCCTATCTTTTATTATTTATTCAAATTTCAGCAATCCAGCTTTTAAAAAAATTCGTGAAAAAATCGCAGTTTTTAATAATTTGTTTGCTATTTTAAGCCGAAAATGATTAAAGGAAATAAAACGGATTCATGTTTAAGTAAATACGTAAAATAAATTTCTGAAAAGAAAAACAACGGCTGAAATTTTCGAAGTGAATTTTACTGTGAGATAGAACTTAACTTGTTATATCTTTTATTATGTAATTTTTATCTGTATATAGGTAAATGTTTCTGCTGATAACGTTGGAAGGAATTCCCTTTGTATTGATTGAAGTAGATTTCTAATATATTAATCAAGCCAATAAGGACTGTTTATCATTGTTTACTCAGTGTTTCTCGACCTTTCAGCATTTGCGACCCAATTTTTAATCATAATTTTCCTCCCCCCTCATACAATAACCATATGTACAATAATAATGCATTGTGCAGTACTGATATAATCATATTTATAAGCGTAATATATCACTGTAAGCGTGTATTTTATTTTTTATTATGCCAGAAAATATTTTGTTTTACTTTCCTTTCAGTAAATTAATCAATTTTTAACGTAGGACTACATTCCTCCCATTGGGGTCGCAGGAAGGAATTTGATTCTCACGCCAAAACGCCACAAAAAACGTTGTATGGGAGATCCTCTATATCTCGGTAACTACATATGTTTAAAGCATAACTAATATCTTATTTTAGAAATAAAGGGTAACAACAGAAGTTACAAAGGAAAAATTGAAAATCGGAATTATAGTTCAGCTACTACTGAGTCGCAAAGTTGGGCAAAAATTAGCATGAATTGGTGACGTGATCCTCTATATCTAGGTAACTGCATGTGTTAAAAACATAACTAATGTCTTATTTTAGAGATAAAGGGTAGCAACAGAAGTTACAAAAAAAAAGTGAAAAATCGGAATTGTAGCTCAGCGGCTACTGAGTCGCAAAGTTGGGAAAAAATACGCATGAATTGGTGACGTCACACGCATGAGGTGCGCGCGCACAATTGGCTGACGCTCTCTTTTGCCACGTTTTCGAGAGCCAGATTTCGTGATTGAGTTGAAAATTGAGTTGAAAACAAAAGAGAGTTGAGAGTAACTTCGAGAAACAAAAGAAAATCACGAGTAACTTCGAGAAACAAGAGTATCGCGAGTAACTTCAAGAAACAAAAGAGTAGCGCGAGTAACTTCAAGAAACAAAAGAGTATCGCGAGTAACAAAGAGAATCCGAGAAGCTTCGAGGAACAAAAGAGAATTGGGAGTAACTTCGACAAACAAAAGAGAATCGTGAGTAACAAAGAGAAACTTCGAGGAACAAAAGAGTCACGCGATTAAATTAGTCAGAAACAGTATAATTTGTAAAATAATTCTTGAAATTATTCTTCAGAATTAACAGAAAGAGAAGTCGCTTACCGATAAAAGTTGAAAAACAATTAGATATTGTTTAGCAACGGATTCGGAAACCCTCCGCGCTTTTGCGCATGCGCCTGGTGGAGTTATTTTCATCAAAATAGGGGGAGGGAGTGAAGAATGGAAGGGTGATGTTCACATTTTACTGAGCATGATCTAACAAAGAACTCCGGAAAAGCGCTCATATGACTCATTGCCTGACACCTCTTTCCGATGTAAAATCGTCCAAAAGTGGTAGTCTCGGGATCGTTGCTGAACGGTATTAGTAAGAATTAACTGCTAATAGTCGATAAACTTTTTAGTGTGTAAAATCTTATAAACAATGTTTTGTAAATATTCTATGTCAACCGACAAAAATACTAGCCTACATGCAAATAAAATATAAAACTTTTAAAAAATGCAAACAAAATATTATAAAGAAATCTTCCGAGTATTTGTTATCAATATAAAATTCAAAACTTTTAATCTTCTTTAATTATAGAAATTCTCACTAATTTCATTCATTAATTAATGTTACTTAAAATGTAAACAGAATTCCTACGATGTCGATGGAGAATAGAAAAAGTCTCACCATTTGTATTGTTAGAGTAAACAACATTCCGAAATAACTGAAACATTTAATAAATTTCTTTTTATTACGCGAACTATAATTATATGTCTTAAATTCTCTCTTGAATAAATCACATAGTAGTTGAAGCTCGCTTATAAATGAAATGCAAAATACACTCATTTCAGAAAAGAACTTTATTTCAATTTTCGAAGCTAATGTTGCTACATTGTTAAAAGGAGTCGTGAATAAAGTAATTATCCTGTGACAGTTTGACGAATTATTTATCACGCTGGTTACAGTATGGAGGTAGATAGCAGAAAGCGTTCTATGAGACCAGCAGTCAAAACAAAACGTTGCCTTTTGCCAAGCATCATTTACAGATACTATGCAGAATTGTTAGCCTCTGTCATGAATATAAAACATGATCGTCCTTTTAAACTTAAGACATTAAAACATTGATGATTTTATTACCATCAATTTTTTAAATAAATTAGTTAAACAAAATTTAAGTTTTTTTCTCTCTAATTTTCGTCGAAAATATATTTTTAATAGTTGTAAATCCAGCACAAATACGAATATTTACTTTTTAATCTTGGTGGCCACAAAACAAAGCGCTGTCTTTTGCCAAGTATCATTTACAGGTACTATGCATAATTCTTAGCCGCTGTCATGAATATAAAGCATGATCGTCCTGTTAAACTTAAGACATTAAAACATTGATGATTTTATTACCATCAATTTTTTAAATAAATAAGTTAAACAAAATTTAAGTTTTTTTCTCTCTAATTTTCGTCGAAAATATATTTTTAATAGTTGTAAATCCAGCACAAATACGAATATTTACTTTTTAATCTTGGTGAGCACAAAAGAAAGCATTGTCTGTTGCCAAGTGTCATTTACAGGTACTATGCAGAATTCTTAGCCGCTGTCATGAATATAAAGCATGATCGTCCTGTTAAACTTAAGGCAGCTAAAACATTGGTGATTTTACTACTAGCAATTTTTTTAATAAATAAGTTAAACAAAATTTAAGTTTTTTTCTCTCTAATTTTCGTCGAAAATATATTTTTAATAGTTATTTGATGAGAAACTTTTTGAATTCTAATTTCCGTTCGAAACACAAATAACCGTAAATCCTGCACAAATACGAATATTTACTTTTTAATCTTGGTGGACACAAAACAAAGCGCTGTCTTTTGCCAAATATCATTTACAGGTACTATGTAGAATTGCTAGCCACTGTCATGAATATAAAGCATGATCGTCTTTTTAAACTTAAGGCAGATTAATATATTGATGATTTTATAACAATCAAATATTTTTAAAAATAAGTTTTTTCCTTTCTAATTTTAGTTGAAAATAGTTTATTAGTTGTTAGTACAACACTTTTTGAATTCTAATTTCCGTTCGAGATACAATTAACCATAAGCCCAGCATAAATACGAATATTTACTTTTTGATCTCGGCTGGAACTTGAAATATTTCTAGTTTGATTATGCTATCTAGAAAACAAAAATATGTTGGATCAAATTAAACCCATTTCCCATGTTATTCCTTGATGGAATTCCTGTTATTCCATGTTATTAATTATAATGTTAAAATAGTAAATTGCATCAAAACAATAATGGATACAATGTAAATATTGTTATAAATTTTCATTTGAGTATAAAAATTAAGATAAAACAAACTGAATTGAAATCTAGTATGTTCGATAGTATTTTATGTATGTTGCATTGTATTGCTATTTTAATATAATATTATTTTATACACTATTAGTATACATTTTTAATATTAGTTTTATTTAATACAAATGTATTTATACTATTAATTTCCCTTATATAAAAATACTTTGTCTTAATTCATTTATCTTAATTTTAATTATTAACAAAGCAGTTTATTTTGCATATCCTAATCTATGCATGAATCCTAACATGAATTATTTTGAAATAGTATTTATTCATTTAGAATGCGAATAAGGCGGCTTCACAGAAAAATAATAGAGTTTTCTTTTTTTAAATTTATATTCATTTAAGTATTTTTTTTTTGAGGTCTGGTAAATATTATTGCTTGGACAAAATGACGAATTAAGAAAATAAATAAAAAGCAAAAGTAAAAATTAAATATAAATTGCTGACTGTATGCTAGTTTTTAACAAAACCTAATCATATTCTATATTTAATTTTTTATTAGCTCTTTATCAGGCTTTCATAACCTACCCTATCCAAATATAACTCTTCACTAACTACACAGTAGTTTATATTTGCACGATTGCCACTTTTGGCATTTTTCAACTAATTGTGAATGATTTAATAATTTATTAAAAGTTATTTATATACCGCATTTTTGATTCCGTGAAGAAAAGGCTGCTAGCAAAGAAATTTTAACTGACCAACTATTTTTAATTAATTAAGCTCAAAAGTGCACTTTTTAATTATTTTTCCTGCATTCCTTACTCTAGTTTATAAAAATTTACACAAGTTTTCTTGAAAAATAAAAATAAATCTTAGAATGTTGGGTGAAATGAATAATTTTAAATCATATTTCCTCGGAATGACGGATATCCTGTTTTCAAGCTAAGTATGTGTATGCATATGTTATCGTTAAAGAGTATTAATCAGTTATTTCGTAAAATACCCAGCTATTTCAGGAAATAATGATGAAGTCAAAGAATGTAATAAATTAATAATGTCATATATTAACTTATTATTCTATAAATAACTAATAGATGGTATTTATGTTGTGAAATAAAAATACAATCCACTTTGCAGGAACTGTTGTCTGTCACATCATACTTTCGTAATAATGATTCAAACTTTTCTTACATAACATCTTTTTTATTCACATCACTTGAAGAGTTCATAATGTGACCATACGTCCGTTTTGAACGGGACAGTTCGGTTTTTTGGTAGCAAAAAATATTTTGCAGGAACTGTTGTCTGTCACATCATACTTTAACAATGTGATTAAAATTTTTCTTTCATAACATATTTTTAATTCACATCA
>BGPR01003500.1:87809-125051 GCA_013235015.1 Araneus ventricosus
TCGAATTGATCGATATGATAGCATTTATATCAAAATATTAATTTTTTAACGTATGAATTTTGCTTTTCTGAATGTGATCAAGTTTATATAAAATTCCTTTGCAATTATGCTTGAAAGGAGGAATTTTTCGTTCAAATATATTTCTTTTCTATTTTTTTATTTATCAATATTTTAATTCTATTCTCTGAATGAGAGCAGATTTAATTGAAATTGTATATTGGTTAAATAATTTATTCCAAAACAAATCGACAAGTTTCCTTGCAGATTTTAATAATTGAATTGTTTAACATTTTTTTCTGGTAAATATATGGATTTTTATATTATTTAATGATGAAACAATAAAAAATAGAACCATTTAGCAATGAATTATTAAACCCAGTTCAACTTCCGTAAATTTTACATAGATAGAGTCACATAGTCACACTAGACTAATAGTCACTATAGACTATAGAGTTAATAGTCACATACAGCTACTTTACTCACAGAAAGTCATAGTTGAGTAAGGTAAGTAAGTCTACGGCCCTTAATCCCAGCGGCCGTTTCGCAGAGACAGCCTCCTGTCGAATTTTTTATTACAACTAATATAGGCACGTTCTTCGCATGAGAAACGCATCTTTCACATTTCTTTTTAAAAGGAAATAAGTGAAGTTCACGAGGATAAAAAACTGTATTGAATGTGTTTCAATCGGTTCGAATAAATTTCCTATAAAGATACATCCACTAAATTTTCATGTTATACCCGCTCTAAAACCCAATTTAAAAAGTTAAATAAGTGATTCGCATCGTTTTTATTGCCCACAGAAATAAGTAAAATGCTTTTTTATGACGGTTCCGATCACTTGTGGCCAATAAAATGTCACAGAACCTGAATAAACAGAATGGGAAATTGATCCTATTTTTATGGAGGGAGGTAGATATTTTTTCTTCTTTACGGACTTTTTCTTTAGATTTGTAGGTAAACAAATTCTAAATTTGCATCTTCGTATAGCTTTTAAAAGCGACATTTTTGCATTACAGTACAACTCCGGTTAAACGAACTAAACGGGGGTGGGAGTCCGGATAAAAAATTTTTTCGGTTGAGCCAAGTACATCTATTACTATTTTGTACCTAATTACAGTATGTAATACTGAAATGTTTTGAGTGTAAAACGAATTCATAACTGTCTATGTAGGCTGCACTTATGTTCTTTATTAAAGTTAACCCTCCGTCGGCCGGAATATTCGCGCCGGCGAGTTTGGCCGCAATGAGCCAGACAGGCACAGGTAAACAATCTCATAATTAATATTGTTAATACCCATTAATTTTATTTTTATTATTCTGTAATTAATCACTGACCTTCTTGGGGTGGCTTAAAAGAAAAAATTGGGGATAGTGTTGCGAAAAAAGTAACGCCTTCGTGATTATTTCCGTGCAGTACAGTATGTGTTTTTTCGGTTTTCGAGTTTAGAGGCATTTCGGATAACCCGGGTTTCGGTTGACTGGGGTTTTACTGTATTAACCTTTGATATTTTCTCCTTTCATGTCTTTTCCTCTTGAAGATATGTTGAAGAAATTTCATCTTGAAGAAGTTACCATTTGCACTTTGTTCAATTGCACCTCAATTTTGTTGGCATATTCTAGAATTTGCCCACATTTTTACCAAATATACTTCACCGTTTGCTTGGAATGAAAATTTTTCTTAAAATTTCATTTTTTTCCTTTGAAAAACTGTGCTGGGATTTCTCCGTCTCCAACCGTGATGAAGTTAAATCATATTTTAAGATGTATGAGAATTTTACGCGATTCTCAAACTTTATCCAAGTGCACTTAAAAGTGCATTTTCATTCCAAACAAACGGCGAAGTAAATTTGTGAAAATGGTGTATGAAGAATGTACGCAAATTCTAGAATATGCCATCCAAATTGAGGAGCAAGTGAACAAAATGCAAGTGAGCAACGTGCAAGTGAAAACTTTTTTAAGATGGAAAGTTATCAAAACAGCAAAATGTCAAAGGTTAATAATTATTTTTTGGTTTAAAGATTAGAATTCAGGACTGTGAAAACATAAATTCGAAAAAAAAAATACAGAAGTTACACATCTGTTAAAATAAATAAAATTGGGCTGCTGCTCATACAGAGCAATTGTGTTTTTTCTTCTGGTCAATTTTGTATGACTTCATGACTGCTATTTTAAACAGTATGTATAACTGGATAGAAACTCGATTTTTTATTTTACAGTTGCACTTCAATTTTGTTGCCATTTTCTAGAATTTGCCCACATCCTTCAAACACCATTTTTACCAAATATGCTTCACCGTTTGTTTGGAATGAAAATTTTTCTTAAAATTTATTTTTTTCCTTTGGAAAACTGTTATTAAATTTTGAGTTCGGGAATTTCTCCGTCCCCAACCGTGGTCAACTTCTTCAAAAAGGAAAGACATCAAAACAGCAAAATGTCAAAGGTTAATCATTCTTTTTTGGTTTAAAGATTAGAATTCAGGACTGTGAAAATATAAATTCGAGCAAAAATACAGAAGTTGCACATCTGTTAAAGTAAATAAAATTGGGCTGCTGCTCATACAGAGCAACTGTGTTTCTTCTGGTCAATTTTATATGACTTTATAACTGCAGTTTTAAACAGAAAATGTATAACTGAATAGAGACTCGATTTTTTATGAATAGAAAAGGATTATCATAGCATTATTGCTATCGAACTTTAAGAATAGATACCATACGACTTTTTTACATCCTTATCTGAAGATAAAAGAGATATTGCGTTCGCGCTTGAATGCTCATAATGAATGCAATGAAATCATTCATTCGTTTATTTTTTGTTGGCTTGAACCTTATCTAACTCAAGATATATTATACAGTGAGATGCTTACTCGGCTTTGTAAAATCATTTACTAGATGTCTATTGCCTGTATTTTAAGAATAAATTTTCGCTTAAAAAGCAACACCACCTACTTCATTTTTTCGAAATTTCAAAGAGGAAGAAGAAATCGATTTTTCCGCAACCAATAACGAATATTTCTGAATTTTTTAATCATCTGATATGAACGCGAGACCGTATATTCCTATCAGATGTGAAAAAAGTTTCAGAAATATTAGTGTTCCGACACTGCTTTTAGAGCGTCCCGAAACAGCTTTTAGATCGTCCCTGAACTGCTTTTAGAGCGTCAAGGGAACGCTTTTAAAGCGTCCCGCCACTGCTTTTAGAGCGTCCCGGAACTGCTTTTAGAGCGTCCCGGCACTGCTTTCAGAGCGTCCCGGCACTGCTGTTAGAATGTTTCGGCACTACTTATTTTGCGACTACACAACTGATTATCGAGTTCCTTTTTTAAGGTAATCAGAATTATTCAGTGCGACTACTCATGGATGAATTCTTTCACACTTTCCCTTTTTAGTCACGCTGATCAAATATTGGAAACATGCGGCAGCTGAAGCAATTTTTGAAATATACTTTATAAACCTTTACATGCATGCTTTTCTTGCTTAGTTAGCATTTATTAAACGTTTTCTAAGGGAAGGACTGAAATTTGAAGGAAGAAAATAATATACAAAGCTGCTGTGTGAAATACGTTTTAGCATTTATATCTAAGTCTTAAAAAGCAATGAACATAAAACAAATGCACTTGGACATGCTTTAGTGTCTCAAATGTCCTTTATGTTCTAATATGGGTTGAAATAACAATAAATGTCCTAGATAGGAAAATTACCTGATTTGAAAATTAAATAAATTTCTAAGTCAAGGGACTGATAAAATTTTTTTTTATTTACTTCGGATTACTAGGTGTCTTATTGTGAAATTTTTTTCCCTGTATATTTTTATTTTTTCCTACATCAATCCTTTAAAATATTTTTATTGTATCGCAAATTGCAAAAGTATTTTTTAAATGCAAGTAAGAGAGAGAGAGAGAGAGCAGAGATTGAAATCTGTGTGCACACTTAAAACTTATTGTTTCGAAGCATCGAACTCAGTTTCGAAATTCAAAGCCATTATTAGATTTTCTTTAAAAAATTTTGTAATTTAGACATTTAGAAAATTGCATAAGTAGCGTGGAACAGGGAGGGCACGTTTCGCTATTATCAGGGGGCGCAAAACCAAGATTGCGCATCATTGCACTTCAAGTAAGGAAGTGCAGGTTTTATAAAATTAATTATAAAACTCTTAAATAAGTTCTTTGATACATTCTTCAATGAAACAAATAGCTTCAAAAATTTTTAAGATATTTTAAAAAGAACTGAAATAGAAAAATGAAATAATATAGAATAATTAAGCGAGATTTGTATTATTTGACACGTTTTTGTTTCTGATAAAATGATTAATTTTTTTTTTTACTTCTTTATTTGGTATATTTTCACAAATTCTGAAAATACATTTGAAAATGTATTTTCAGAAAGATTGTGTTTTCATAAAGATTGTACGAAAGATAAATAAAGATTAAAAATAATAAAGATAATAAGATAATAATAAAGATAATAATAAACATAATAATAAAGATAATAATAAAGATAATAAGATAATAATAAAGATAATAAGATAATAATAAAGATAAATAAAGTTAACAAAGATTGTATGAAAGATAAGAAAGATTGATAAAGAAAGAAATGTATTTTCATAAAGATTGTGTTTCAGCTAATTATTATACTTGGTTAAAAAGAAAAAGTTATACATCAGTGAAGGGAGTCAATTCACTCTCGCGTGATACACACTAAATACAGCGCGCATATTTAGTTTTGGAATCCGTTGCATATCTTGTAGGAGAAAAAGTACACGACATCACAGCACATAACAACGTGTACTTCGATGTTAGATAACAAGCGCATTTATGTTTGTCAAGTCTCCTCCAGACCACAAATACGTGGATGAGAAGCTGACGGAAAAGTAAGCGGGTTCTCGTCTCTCCAGGGGGTATAGCAGGGATGTGAAAAACCTACTGCTTTAACCGAAAACCGTTTTTTTTTGTTTCAGTTATTTTTTTGTCCCGTTCATAACCGGTTATTTTTTTAAAAAATCCAATAACCGGGGAAAAAAACGTTCAGAAGATAGGTTCGATTAGACTAAAATTTACCAAGTTATGATGCTTCAAATTTCATCATTTTAGGCCAATCAAAGCCAACCGCTTCCTCGAGGCTTCTGTTGATTGGCTGATTAGTGAAAGAGTCTTCATGAACAGATAAATATTGGCCAATGGATCGATTTCCTGCAGAAACAATACTAATAAAAATTTTGTATACGTCGTTTGTTTTTTTATTAAAAAACCCCCGAAAACCGGTTATTTTGGGCGGTTATAACCGCCTGGTTAAACCGGAGGTGAAAAAAAACCTGAATAACCGAAAACCAGTTATTTTCGTAATAACCGCCATCCCTAGGGTATAGTAATGGTGTAGGATTGAGTTACCTCTACTCCGATGACGGGATGTACCTCCTTCGGGAGGTGTTGGGCCGTGGCCGGTGATGGCAGTCAGGACTCCGACTTCAGTTTCCCACTGTTGTCGTGGCAACCGTTCTTCGCTTACCCTTAGCGTTTAAGCAGACCGGGGTTAGCTCCGTTGTGCGTTATGTTTGTCAGGTGAATTGAATTCCTTCTGTTTAGGAAGTGGAAATCTTAACCTTTATAAAATATTTCCACAAAACACTTTCTGCTTTGAAAATTTACAGAAAAATCTTTAACCCTTAAAGGCCCAGTGTTGCTTTTAAGTAACATACGCAATTTTGTCTTCTAAAATCTTGAGAATAAGGGGCCGTTTAAATATTACGTAAGCATGTTTTTGGTAATTTTTGACCCCCCCCCTGCCCCCTTGTTAGCAAAAATAAGCAAATCGCAAACCCCCTCTTATAATTACGTAAGCAAACGGCAACCCTCCCCCCGTTTTTTTTTCACAAAACGTGTAACAGTAATAATCTAATTTTAAAAATTTTAGGACTTAATTCAAATAAAAATCTTTATCTCGGCTTAAAATGAAAAATATATATACATTTAATTTCCTTACAATTTTGTTTAAGAAAAATTCTTAGTTTATCACAATTTTAAAAATTCAAATTTAATTTTCTTTTGCCAAATTTAATTTTTTTTCAAATTTAATTTTCTTAATTAAATTATTTTTCCAAGTTACAAGAGATTTTCGGAAATAAAGTGGTTTTAATGTCTTACGTAGGCATCACTCATACCCCCCTCCCCTCTCAGCAAAATAAGCAAATCGCAAACCCCCTCCCCCCTTACGTAATATTTGAACGGACCCTAAAACTGAAGCTCGAATGCCTGTTGTTGCCAATAGGATACATACTGAAATTTTTATTCAATTTACAACCTATATATGGCAGGCTGATAGCTTATAAAGAAGTAAAAATAAATTGATATTTTTCATTTGAGACTGAATCTTTTTGGCTTTGTTTGTTCACTTGAGAATACCATATTTTATTCTATAATGTTGAAGGAGATTCCTTATCCGTATTATTATTATTTATTAAAATTCATCTGTATTTGGCATCATCGAATTTTTTTCAAGGAAATTTTTTTCTGAAATAAAGTTCAGTTTTGTCAGTTGGTAACAAACTGTTTTTTAGCCATAAATCATACCTAAAACAAAATAGGCTTTTTTAAAGTATTTTCCCCACGTTTTATTCAAGAAATGAATGTCAAAAAGCTGGCTAGAATGATAATAACTGGCTTTCGGGGTTTTTTTTCATAAGAAACAAACGTCGTTTATAAATAATTTTTTATTAGTATTGTTTTTGCAGGAAATCAATCCGTTGGCCAATATTTATCGGTTAATAAAGATT
Organism: Araneus ventricosus; assembly: GCA_013235015.1. Classification (NCBI taxonomy): domain Eukaryota; kingdom Metazoa; phylum Arthropoda; class Arachnida; order Araneae; family Araneidae; genus Araneus; species Araneus ventricosus. Next base: position 94,576 of record BGPR01003500.1, read on the forward strand.
TTCCGTAATCCGCCAACCAACAGACGCCTCGAAGATTGATTGGCCTAAGATGATGAAATTCCAAGTTTCATAGCTCGTTAAATTTTAGTCTAATCGAACCTAAAATCGAGCTTATATTACGATCCGGTTTTTTTTACCCGGTTATTGGATTTTAAAAAAAATAACCGGGTATAACCGGGACAAAACAACCGGTTTTCGGTTTAAACCGGTAGGTTTTTCCCAACCCTAGTTAAACTGAATTTTAAGATTTTGATTTACTTCTTAAACGAAAACAGATATTTAAATAAGGTTTTATATTTTTCACAAGTTTATTCAACTTATTTCATGTTTGCAAAGGTGTAATTTTGGAGTTGACTTTTCATTCGATTCTTGATGTGCTGGAGTACACTTGTGTGTTTCTCAGTAACAGTAACAGTAAGTATAGTAACTGTAACAGTAACAATATTATACTGTAACACTCAGTAACAGTATACTATTTTAAAGATTTCATATCTTAATTATCAATTAATTGATTAATTTAATTGAAATTTGATTCCATACGAGTGGCGCCACATAGTAGTAAATTTGTGAAAAAAATTCTTTACAAGATTCCATGATATTTGTAATAATGAATTATAAATTAAACTTTTAATTGCGTGTACTTTTATATTTTTCACACGTTTATTCAACTTATTTCATGTTTGTAAAGGTGTAATTTTGTGATTGACTTTTCATTCGATTCTTGATGTGCTGGAGTTATGAACATTTGTACACTTGTGTGTTTTTCAGTAACAGTAGTAACAGTAACAGTAAGTATAGTAACTGTAATAGTAACAATAGTATACTGTAACACTCAGTAACAGTAAGTATATTAACTGTAACAGTAACAATAGTATCCTGTAACACTCAGTAACAGTAAGTATAGTAACTGTAACAGTAACAATAGTATACCGAAACGCTCAGTAACAGTATACTATTTTAAAGATTTCATATCTTAATTATCAATTAACTGATTAATTTAATTGAATTTTTATGCCATGCGAGTGGCGCAACAATAGTAAATTTGAGAAAAATTGTTTACAAGATTCCATGATATTTGTAATAATGAATTATAAATTATCCTTCTAATTCCGTGTACTTTTAGTACAGCGATCGCTCTAAACGCAAAAAAAGAAACGTATATGCCATGTATTTATTGCGATACCCTGGCGAATCCAAAATATTTGCTATGACCAGAGTATACATTTTGTAATTAACGATAAGAATTTAAATTTTATTTTAGTTGTTTTTATAAAAAATATTTTTACAATTTTGTGGTAAGAAAAACGATAAGGAAAAAAGATTTATTTTATTTTATTTAAATACGACAAATATTTTTATAATTTCGTGGTTCATGAGCCACAGCTGCAACATGTGGCTTATAAACCACACCCGCGTCTGGCTATAATTTAGGTATGCGGTTTATAAACCACACCCGTAGTTAAAGACTAAAATGTAGAAAATAATTAAAATAAACGTAATTTCTACTTTTCAGCACAATCAGGGCCAGCCTTTCGCCGACTGGACCAATTTCTCCAAATAGGGCACCGCGCAAACGTGCAATGTACTCAAACTTATTCAAATTAAAATCAAGTATCATTTTGATTTCAAAACATCATCCTCAAGAAATTTTTCACACTTTTAAATTCGTTTATAAACCAATTTTTTCTTGGAACCGGCTGACTGTTTCAGAAGTAAGTCAAAAATTGTAATTTTCTTTATAGGTTTCTGTGTTTTCATTAGTTCAATACTTCTGTATTTTGTGTTCCTCAGCGATCGTGAATAAATAACTTTATACGGCTCCGAATTCCCTCCAGAACTTAATTGCTCTATAATGCATCCAATCATAAAAGCAATAAAAAATTTATCATTTAGTGAATTTTTATAAAATTTAAGTTTTAAGAAGTGAAGTTATTATTTTAAACTTATTAGAATTTTAAAAAATAAATATTACAACGTCAACGTCAATGAAATTCGTTCACATAAGAAATAGCTTGAAATGAGGGAATTGAGAAACACAAAGAAACGTATATGCAAAAGAAACATTTTATTAACATTTGATACGTTGAAAACAACATTGTAACAGCATTTGTGTTAGTTTGCAACAAAACAGATAGTTATGATGAGCGTTGCAAGTGTATTTCCTAGCGCAACTAAAGTCAAAAATGTTCGTTCGGTTCGATTATCAAGGGGTGACGTCACCTTTACGGCGGATAACCACAGCAAGACGTTTAGGCATGAACGACACTAAACGGCTTAAGATGTCTGTAGAAATTTTTTCCCATTCCTGCCGCAGATAATCTTGTAACTGTTTTATATTTCGGGGACGACGCTGGGCCATATTCCTCGTAAGAATCCTCCAAATATTCTCTATAGGAGAGAGATCCGGGCTTGCTGCTGGCCACTCTAAAACAGGGACACGTTTCGTACGTAGCCATGTTTTTGTTATCTTCGCCGTATGAGACCTTGCGTTATCTTGTTGGAAAAGATATCGTTTTCTGCCAAACAATCGCTGCAATGATGGACGTAGATTCACTTCAAGAACACGTATATAGTCTGGAGCCTTTATCGTGCCGTTACAAAAATGCAAATTGCCAAACCCATTGGCTGCCAAGCAACCCCACACCCTCACAGAGCTTGCTTTAAGAACCACGCGCTTGTAACAGAATGGATCGTTTGCCTCATCCTTCTCCCTAATAACCTTTCGGCCAATATTTCCATATGAAACCTCAAATATGGATTCATCTGTCCACAGTACCTTTTTCCACTGAAATGGAGTCCAGCTGAGTTGAGATTTGGCCCACTCAACATGCCGACGTTTATTCGATGAAATGAGCGATGGCTTACATCTCACTTTTTAGAATGCCTAGCCGCGCCTTTTGATATATCGACGCGTAGATGCTTCAGACATGGTCTTTACAAAACTTTGTCTAGCCCATGTGACTAGGTCTGCGACTTCCATGTGCCTATTTTACGAATATGTCGACGAAATAGGCGTACTTCCTGATCAGTCAACGTTAGCTTCCGACCGGGAGCCTTTACTGGACTGCTATTTCCAGTTGTAGTGAAACGTTTTATAATACTACACACTGTAGATTGTGCCAAGCGGAACGTTCAGCCAATTTGGCGCTGACAAATACCATTTTGGTGCTGTTGTATGATTTGATTGCGTACTGCAAGATCAGTAGCTCGTCCCCTTGCCATGCTTACGTTTAGCACTGATAACGATCGCGAATTACTCGCCCTTTTATGCTGTTTGCTTCCTCTGACGTCACTGACTCAGAATTGTGCGCGAAACGGTTGGAATATTCTCGTTCTTTCTACTGAACGAACTTTATTGCAAAGCGTTGGGATTAAGAATACAAATTTTAGATTAACTTTCGGTTCTTTCGTTGTTTTTTCAGTTGTGACATTTGTGCATAGTCTACAACTACATATAACTATGCATTTTACAACGTTTCGATGACTCCGCATTTTTTAAATTACAGAAACCTTAGTGAACGAACTTGATTGGCGTTGACGTTGTATTTTAATCATTAAAATTTTATATTGTTTATTTACTTATTATATATGATTTATTAAAACTTAAAGATATCGGGGTTATCTAAAATGTTTCCATTTGGGCCCTGCATTTAGTAAGGTCGGTCTTGAGCACAATAATAAAAGCTTGTTTTTAAGCTATTTATTAAGTGCTTCATTAGTAGCAGACACATTAAAACTAAACTAAACAGTTCCACAAACGAGCACTTAATTATCTTCTAATTACAAACAACAGTAGAGAATCGTCCGGGAGCAAACAGTGACAATATTTGCATCATTTCAAAACATCAGTCATCGAAATCGAGCCTCTCTTTATAAAGTGTTTCATTCTCTAGCACATACTTTCAAACTAAACTAATCCACTCTACAAAGGAGCACTTAATTATCTTCTAATTAGGAGCAACAGTAGTGAATCGTCCGGGAGCAAACAGTGACAATATTTGCATACATTTCAAAACAGCAGTCATCGCTTCCAAGCTGCTGAATTCGAGCATCTCTGACTCGTCGCATCGCTAAAGGGAGAGAGCATAAATTAGCATAAATTGAGGCGCACCATCCCTCTCCAGTGGAGCTCTTTGAGCATGAATTTTGCATGCGCATACTCTTCGCCGCATCCCTTAGGCTACGCGATATCGTGAGTTGAGTCACGCTCCACTGCAGTTGGAATCTCGAATAGGCAGCGGGGTGGGGTACAGAACGCGTATATTGCATTATCCCAACTTCGATATTTGGAACTCAGCATATCGCCCAAAAGCAGCTTAGGTATTTCTGATTGTTTAGATTCGAGAAACATTCTTATCATCTGTATTCTTAACCGCTGAATTGATTTGTGTTAGTTGTGTATGAAATTATCGCATTTTTAAACTTATAAATTATGAGTTTTCGTTATACATTAGAATTGGCAATAAAATATTTAGTTTGTTTAAAAATTTCAATCATATAAAAACTGCCTCTAAAAATGAATAGAAATGACAATCTTTAGGTTAAAAATGGTAGTAAATATTTATTTGAAATGCTCAACGGTTTTAATAAATAGTACAGAATCTCTACTAATAATAAAGGAGAATGTGTGTGTGTTTTGTGTGTGTTTCTGGGTCTTGGTGCTCTACAGGGTAGACCGCTGGACTTAGACATAAGAAATTTGGCACGAAATATTTTTTTTTTGGAGGGTGGGAATGTGCCCCTCGGAGCCGGTTTGTTTTTGAAATTTAAATTAGAATTTTAATTAATTAAAAAATTAACGAAATTTTAGCATTTTCCGTAATATCTTCCGAAAATATTACAGCACAAAAATTATTTTTATACCATTAAAATATTTAAAGATCATCTTTCAATGATATCAATTAGCTTCTACGATTTTTTTTCTCCTAATTTTTAATAAATTTTTAAAGATATTTTTTACATAATTTACAACAATACTTTTCTTATTGCAACGCCATCTAACACCGTTTTCATTGTTTAAATAAATATTTATTTGCATGTTCTCTTCTCATGCCTAGAAACTAAGGTAATATCTTACTGTTAATATTATGTTTCTATTCAGCATAGATTCCAATCCAACTAATATGTTGTTGGACGTAAAATGTACCCCATTTTAAAGTTAAAATCAAATGGCAATTTTTCAACAGAATAAGAGAATGTAAGTTGATGCCAGACAATGGGCACGTTGTATGCTACATGACACAGACAGTTACTCGACTCCATTAGATGTTCAAAAGACAACGAACAGAATAGGTGCAAGGACTATTGAGAAAGAACATTGGTAAATATCTACTAAAATTTGAAATTAAAATCACTTTGTTAAGGGCAACCATGAATATCAATTTATACGCAAAGATCCAGTTGAAATTATATTTCGGCGAACAAGTGGTCGCCGAGGCGTTAGTTAATAAAAAATTACATAATAAATAAGTGTAAGTAATTTTTACATAAATAAATTCACCCAAAAAGCAGCTTGATATTTCTGATTGTTTAGATTCGAGAAAACATTCTCATCAACTGTACTGTTAACAGCTGAATTATTTGCGCGTGCGTCATTTGTGTAAAGGAACTTATATAGCATTTCTAATTTTATAAGTTATGAGTTTTCGTTATGCAGTGGAACTGCGTAAATTTAGAAATAATAATAACTGGCAATAAAAATTCGATTGTCTAAAAATCAATTAAAGAAAACTACGTCTAAAATTGATTGCAGATGACAATTCTTAGTTAATGACAGTAAACATTATTCTTAATACGTAATAGTTTGATAAATAATAAAAATACCTTAGGCAAACTATAATACTATAGAGATCCTTTTTTCACATTTTATATCAATAATATAAAGGAGAGATTCATCATAAAATGTACGTCATACTCAAATTCCCATTCGGAATGTCGCAGTGAAAAGATATTCTCACCACAAATTCATAGGATTGATAATTACTTGTAGCCTAAAGTAAAAAATCTCTTTTTTATTAGTAAAATCTAAGTAGAAATAATTATTTTTGTCAAAAAATATGGGCTTTAAACAAATCGGTGCAGAGTAGAGGCACAGAGAAATATTCCTAAACAAATTAGGATTCTAAACAATTTATAATATATTTTAACTTTTTAATGAATGCTGGAAATTTTCTTCTTATCATATTACATTAGTGGTCAACTTTATAGCATTACTTAATGCCTCGCGCTCTTGGCTAATTCATCATAAAATGTACGGGCCGTGCTCACACTAACTGGAATGCCGATGAAAAGGATATTTCCTCACCTCAGAAATTCATAGACTGATAAATCTTTAGTAAAAATTAAAAAAATTAAAAACTCTTTTATTAGTGTGCTAAGAGTTTGCAAATGATTATTTTTAGAAAATATGGCTTTTTAAATCAAATCGTAAAGTGTGAGGCACTGGGAGAAATATTCAAACAAATTAGAATTCTAAACATATTTATAATATATTTTAACTTTTAATGAATGTTGGGAAATTTTTCTTTCTATCATATTCATTGACTCAGCTTTTTATAGCATTGTTTTCACTGACTCAAAACGCTCTTATGATTCATCATAAATGTACGTCGTGCCTCACATCTTATTCGAATGCGATGAAAAGGCTATTTTCCTCACCAAGAGATTCATAGATTGATAATGCTTTAGCTAAAAATTTTAAATCTCTTTATTATAAGGAACGAAGTAGAAATAATCATTTTTGGTCAAAATATTGGCTTTTAAACCAAATGTAAAAGAGTGAGCACAGAGAGAAATATTCTACAAACAAATTAGAATTCTGAACATATTTATAATATATTTTACTTCAATAAATGCTGGGAAATTTTCTTTCTTATCAGATCATTATGATCATTTTTTATATGCAATGGTTTTCAATGCCTCGCGCTCTATACGATTTTGTTACGCATAATGCTTTTGATTAAAAGTAGTATTTTCTGCCTTTTAATACACTAATAAATAAATATTTTGAAAAGTTTTTATATTTTATGATTTTCTTACTTTTAATCTGTTATTATATATTTCATAATTAATTATTATAAATATTACGGAATCTTGAGATCTTTATTTCTTTGTTAAATAAATTTATTTTTCTTCAGAGAAGTCAACACGAGTAAAAATAATAGTAATTTTTAATTAAATTTCTAAAATTTTAATTTCTAAAGACAAAAATATAAAGATACTGTAAACTTCTCTAATCGTTTTTCCGAATTCTTCTATCATACAAAACTTACAAAACAACTTGCACAAAATGTTATGTAAGTACCCATATATATCATTTAAGACACCGTACCATTTAAAAGAAAATCCAGTCTGTATCTTATAGATTTCGTTGATCAGTTTTCAATCGTTTTCAAAATTGCACCGTCATTATAAGATTTACTTTCATATTAATATACTTTAGAAAGTGATCATTTATTAAATGAAAGATAGGTTATCTTGAAATAAGATAAGATGAACACTATCAACAATTAAACATTCTTTACTAATAATAAAGGAGAAGTGTGTGTGTGTCCGTGTAAGTAGTCTCTGCAGGCAGACCGCCAGACTTGAGCCACGAGGATTTGGCACAAACATACCATGAAGGGTGGGAATGTGCACCCCGGAGACCCCTTTTTTGATTACAGTAAAACTATTCAATTAATATTGGGCAAATTCTCGAAGTTTTCCTATAACTTCCGGAAAATATTACACAATCAAAAATCATTTTTTACACATCTGAAAGTGCAAAAATTACTCTTTCCACTGATATCAATCTAAATTTCTATACACGTTTCCTTCTCGGAAATTTAATAAATTTTTTTAAAATATGTCAGGCATAATTTCAACAATACTTTTCATTGTTGCAACCAATTCCAGCCGTTGTCATTGCTTAAACAAATATTTAATTACATATTTCTCTTTCATTGTTGTAATATGATATAGGATCCTATTACATTTTGCTTTCATATTTTATTTCATCAAAATTTTTGTGAAATCGGTAAACCCTATCTCTCCGAGAGATTGCTTGCTTAATTAAGATCATATCCATAAGCTGAGATAGTTATGGTTGCTAAGTGTTTTCATTCTTTCTTCTCAGCATGTTTTAATCCAGCCTAATCATGCCAGTGCCCTACAAATGTGCTGCGTCACTTAATAATGATTGAAATCAAATGCATTCATCACAAGAGGAATAAGAAAGTGAAGATAGTGCCGACAACATGAATTAAGTTATGACAGTACTCCAGTTATTTGACTCCATTAGGAATAATTCATGCAGACAGTGAACGAAGAAGTCCAAGGCCACTAATAGAACAGCTGGGTTAAATATTTCTGCAATCTGAAGTTTAATTATTACGTAGTTACGAGAACCATGAATATAAGATGCTGCAGATTCAATTGAAATCATATTCTTGGCGGCAGACAATGAAGCTGATCGCGAAGGCGACTAGTTTCTAATCAAAATTCTATAAACGAATGCTTTAAACAGAATGCAAAAAAATCGCTATATGCTTGTTATCAGAGAGTATTGCATAAAACTACATTTTAATATAAAATATTACAGCACAAAAGTTATTTTACACCATTTCAAAATTTAAAAAACTATCTTTCAATGATATCAATTCAGTTGTCGAAAGATTTTCCTTCTAATTTTAATAAATTAAAAAAACATTTTTTGAATAATTAAACAATACTTTTCATTGTTGCAACGCACTCACAACCGTTTTCATTGTTTAAATAGATATTTAATTGCATATTTATCTTTCATTGTGAAAGCCATAGAAAAAATATCTACTGGATTTTTCTCTTCTTCTTTTTATTTTATCAATTTTTTCTGTGGAAATCTGTAAGAAGTCACTCAAGATAGTAAGTATATAATGACTAATCCAACTGAAGGTTATCGTTGTTATGCTTTGAATCTTTTTATCAGCGTGTTTTTAAAACCAATTAACATAGTTGCTGGACGTAAATGTGCCTCGTCAATTTAATATTGAAATCAAATGCGTATTTTACGTTAGAGCGTCTATAGCAATCTGAAGTTTAAAACTACTTCTTGTGAAGGAGTTTTCATGACTATATAAATTATACATAAGAGATTCAGGTGAAATTTTATTCTCCGGCGATCAGAGATGGTCACTGAAGACGGCTATTACTAAATAAAATGTTTCGAAACAAAATTGGAAGAAACGCATTCAATATGCTTCTAATTTCATTTCTACTGTGCGCGTGAGAGATTATTTGTTTTTTAAAATCTTTTAATTGATTAGAAACGAACAAAATGCGTTGGCGTTTCCAGCGATAACTTATCAAATTAATGGAACACAAAAGTAGTTTTGTCGCCCTCTCAAAATTAAAATAATTTAAGTGTTCAGCATCTTTATTATTCTTTCATCAATATATCATCGGCAGGCGTGGTTCAAAATCTATGCAAGAAAAAAAGGAGGTAGAATTTGCAGCATTTGTGAAATTAGCAGACATTTGTAGCGACGCAGTTGATTTGGGGCTGATCCATTGGCTTTTATTTTATTGAATGAGTCAAGATTTTAACTCAAGATTGAATCTTTTTTTGTGCTCGGAGCCAATTGCTCTTTTATTTTATGTGCAGTTGATTATTTAACATTTTATCGTTTTATTGTAAAAACGTTTCCTGTGGAGTATTTTAATAGAATTAGTTTAGCTGGAAAAAAAAAATTGACTATTTTTTTTCCTGGAAATTTTACAGAGATTTTTTTTTAATAGAAAATGGGAGTTGAGTCCATATGGTTCCCTCCGAAAAAATGGTCATAAAAGGAGCCATATGGCTTGTGCATCGCCTTGCATCATAAGCCTCTCGGTCCTCATTACAAGTAATTTTATTATTATTATAATTATTTTTCCCTTACCACTTTTTTCACGTGTGGCGTTAAATTGTTTTAAATTAAATGTAATCTTTTTTCAAACTTGAATTTTATTTATTTTATTTATTTTTTGAATTTTGAAAACTTTTCATGTGTGTGTGTTTCAGTGACATTTGTTTTGGAGTTTGATTGTTGTATTTTGGGGGTGGGTTTTTTAATTTTTAAAGAAACTACCCCGTTTGGAGATGTTCTGTTGTGTGGGTTGAATTTGTTCGCTTTGTATTCAGTTTTATATGTGAATTATAAAGTTCTTTGAAATGAAAAAAGTGTTTGTATAAATTCCCCCCAAATTTTTTATTTTCCTCCAGCCACAGAGTCGGATTTTTCTTTATTTTCTTGTCTACATTCCATAAATTGATATTTTGTAATAATGTAATTGCTCAGGATTATTCTGAAATGTATTTAAATTCCATCCACTTTTTGGAGTATGTGTGCAATAGTTTGGTGTATTATTGCATAAGTTATTGTATAATTACGAGGCTATATTTTGCATGTTTCCTAAATTCACCATCCTCTTGTCCCTGAGACTGGAACTGTTCCTTTCGCGCTAACGGCACACTTCTCTCTCTCTCTTTTTCTGTGTTTTAATTATTTTATTCCCATCGTCCTATAGGTCTTTACACCCTTTTCGGGTAGGCCAGGTCAGTGTGGGTTCCTTTCCTTCCTCAAGGCGTCTGTTGGCTGGCGGTTACTAATCGAGTCTTGTAGAACAGATAAATATTAGCCTATGGATTGATTTCCTGTAAAACAATATTAATAAAAAAATGTTGTTCTACAAACGGCGTTTGTTTTATTTTTATAAAAACCCCCGAACCGAGTTATTTGAGCAGTTATAACTAACCAGCTAAACTGGAAGGTTGGAAAAAATGAATAACCGAAAATCAGTTAATTTCAGCTGGTTATAACCCCAAGGTAAAGCCGGAAATAGAAAAAAAAAATGAATAAGCGAAAACTAGTTAATTTGCGGAATTTATAACGCTTCAGGTTAAACCGGAGAATGGAAAAAATGAAAAACCGAAACCAGTTAATTTGAGCGCAGTTTAACCGCCAGGATTAAACGAGAGATGAAAAAAAATGAATAGCCGAAAACCAGTTAATTTGAGTGTTGTAACCGTCAAGGTTAAACCGAGATGAAAAAAATGAAGTAGCTGAAACTATAATGACCTTGAGCGTTTATAACCGCCAGGTAAACCGGAGATGAAAAAAATGAATAGCCGAAAACTCAGTACTTGATGCGTTTGTAACCGTAGAGTTAAACCGGAGATGGAAAAAATGATTAACCGAAAACTCAGTTAATTTGAGCGGTTAATAACCGCCAGGTTAAACCGAGATGAAAAAATGATAACTCGAACAACAGTTAATTTAGCGGGTTTATAACGCCAGGAGCTAACCGAAGGCGAAAAAAAAAATATGAATAACAGTAAAACGGTTATTTTCGCAATAATCGCCATCTCTTAGATCTGCTTGTATCTGCGACGGAACCTGTCCGTTTGAATTTCATGATAAGTCTTGCCACCGTGTCATGGGTGTTCGTGTTCTGTGCGCTTGATTGATAGTACGCGCTACATGACGGTTAAAGCCAACATATTGAACAACGAAATTGTCTTGTGGGTGTAAGGTGAGATGCGTCAATAAGCAGGATCAAAACAATAAAGCTCTTGATTTTCAAATATTCAAGCAAAGAAACGTAGCACAAAATATTAGCACACTAATTAGTAAAAAATTCAAACAAGACTACCAATAAATCTTCAGCCAGCGCTCAAAGGCTTGAGAGCTTGCTTTTCTACTCTTTCAACAGGAAGTGACGCATTACATAGGAAGTGACGTAATCCTCTAGAAAGTTCGAAACTCAGTAGCAAATAGGTTGGAAGTTCTAAGGTCCTTCTAAAAATTCTCTTTTGTCGCCAAGATTCGCCAGCTTGCGCCATAACGCAAAATACGCGCAAATTTATCGTCAAGTGCCTAGATTAGCATCTCAGGAAACAACTATAAGCTTTGTAACAAATAATGTAAATCTGTTACTTTCCTCAGAACGAAAAAGAATAGTCTGATTTCCCACCATTTCTATGGAAACTTTTTAACTCTCACCTGTGTTTTACAGCTTTACTAATCTGTTAATTTTTTGTGTTACACATGATGCGCAGACATTTTTCAGTTCAGCAACGGATTCCCTTACACTTTTGGACGATTTTACACCGGTGGCGTCAGGCAATAAGTCATAGATGATTCGAGTTCTTTGTTAGTATTGGAAAATGGAATATCATCCTTCCATTCTGCACTTCCCTATTTTGATGAAAATAACCCTCCAGTGCATGCGCAAAAGTGCAGAGGTTTCCGAACTTTGCTAATCAATAAACTCAGAGACTAAATATAAAAAATGCTTTATTTGAGAGACCTGTTTAGAATGTAGATTTGCGCATAAATGTATTTTTTCATTTAATTCATATTTTTAGTAATGGGGTAATATTATAGTTATGCATTCTTTTGTTTACAGCGTAAAATCTAAAGAAATCGATATTCCGGAAGTAAGATGATGATGTTAAGAATATACAAGCTAGGTTTAAAACAAAAAATTAATTTAATTTAAAATAACGAGACGAAGTAGTAAAAGCCAGTTGAGTTATTGAATAAAATTCAAAAATTTTAAATAGAAATGAGTGTAGCCTTCATTTACAGAGACAAAAAACGAACATCAAGGACGATGAATAACGATTTTCCTTTTAATGATTTAATTTGAGAACAATTTCAGGACGTTTCGAATCGAACTCAAAAAAAAATAAAAAAATAAGCACTAATAGAACTTACTTAAATTTAAAGCGTGTAATGAAAAGAGACACCGTTCTGTAATGTTTAAAGCTGAAAGTTTCAAGCATTTTTTCTCAAAAAAAAAAAAAAAGAAAAAAGGTGGGGGGAGGGAAGACTTTCAGCACTTCATCTGTCGTAGTTATAGTACCACAATGAAAAAGGAATCATACTATGAACGGAGAAAAAATCTTAGTAAAAAGGATTTTATATTATTTTTAGAAAGCATTAGAGTACTTCAGGAGTAACAAAGTGTTTATTTTTTTTAACTGTATATTTTGTTACTGATTTCAAGTTAAAAGTTAAATTTAAATATAATGTAAAGAAAGATTATTTTGTCTTTGAATCTGTTGCCTAAAAAATTTGCTTTTCAAAAAAAATATTTCAAGATAAAAAAAAAATTTAAAAAATTGTTATTTCTGAATTTGGAAAAAAAAATGATTTGCTTATTGAAATTTATAGCTAGCAATGTAAAATATTGATCTTATTAATAAATAAATCATACACTTTTTAATATTTTAAAATGTGCTACTGTTTATATTATACATTTTTAAAATTTATTTATTTATTTTAACTTAGAATGTTTTCTGAAATTTATTTATGATAAACCAAACGAAGATAAAACATTTTTTAATTTTCAAAGACACACTTTGGCAACTGATAAGTTGTATTGCAAAAGAAAAGAAAATCTATTCAAGCATTTAAAGTGATATTGTTTCAATATCTTCTAATAAAGGAAATGAAAACAACACCCTGATACTAAGGTTAAACTTTCTCATTACATAATTATTTCATAAATTAGTAATTAAGATATTATTATCAAAAAGAGAGGAATCTGAAAAAAAATTCAGCGAATAAGACAAAAAATAAATCTCTCTTTGCAGCGGTTACACCACTGCCTTCCTTTCTATGGTAGGTGGCGCCACTGGAGCCTCATCTCCTTTTCCTCCATGATGCCTCACTGTCATTCTAGTCTGTACACTTGTCTTGTGTTGTTGTCTGTTTTCGTTGATTTTCTTTAATGTACTGTAATGAACTTAGCCATCTAATAAAAAACGGTTCCCTGAAATTGAATTGATCCTTCAACAGTGGCATTCCATATAAACATGAGTCTCGGGTCCCTCTACAATGGCGCCCAACGTAAAATTTTAATGGAATTGAAACGGTAAATAACCAGACTTTGCTGATATTTTTTCCCGCGCTGAGAAACAAGCGTTAATTTTGATAAAGCATCGACTCGTCTCGACATGTGTTATGTTTCAGCTGCATCTCATGGAAATTCTTTTTAAGAAGATCGTATCTATCCGACACTTTCACCATTTTTCCTGCCCTGAAGCAATTCTGTTTTAGAAAAAGATCTCACCGGTCAAAGTTCCAATGTACAGTGTTGCCCCTAACACGATGAAAATTTTCGTATGTTTTACAGTGATCTTTGCCGCTGTCCAGTTAATTAATTGCAACCAATTGTGTTTCCAACATCGGTTCAAGTGCAAGAATAATTTTTCTCTCTTAACCTGCAAATTGTGCTTGGGTTTTAGTGAAACTTCTGTTTCTTCTAAAGTGATTCTTCCAAGAATTTTGTGCCAAAATTTTTTCAAAGTGGGAATCTCCATAAATTTTAGGTTGTGATAATGATCTTTACGATTTAAATGCGCTACAAAATATAAGCAGTTTTGTTTCGACAGAAGCTGGAATTCAAAAGTATTCCGTTTTCTTCAACCCGGAAGTACGGGGAAAATATCTTCCCGCTGAATCATCGTTCTATGATTTAATACCTTTTGTGACTCATATTTTTTACTGTTTTCATCATATTATTGATATTTTAGTTTTTTTTAAGAAAAAAGATACATGCATAATTGTGTGTTTTGAAATAAATAATCTTTTTCCATTGTTTGTATAAAGTGAAATATATCTCCTGAAGGAAAGAAGCATTTTTTTTAAATTTTAAGAGCTTGATTTTTTTTTCTCCCTTCTCTTTCATATTCTTTTGTGAAAAGATATCAAATTTGGTATTTTTTGTTGAATCCAACCTATAAAAAAAACGTATTGATTTGGTTAATTAAATTTTTCTTATGCAAGTTTGATATATTCTGTGTTCTTATAAAATTATTTTAAAATGGTCGACCATTCGCACAATAAAATATTCTAATTAAGAATTATTATTCCTATTCCACTGATTAAAAAAAGGCATAAAGATTCTAGGCATGCTAATTTTATAGTTGAAATGGTAGCCAAATAACATATGTTCTGCTTGTTTACGAGATATTTATTTTTAAAAGTTTTATGTTTTATAATAACTCGTAGTTATTGCATATCAATTATATAAAAGCAGTTATGTAAAAAAAAAATTTCAGATTTTAGTTTACAGAAACAGGTATATATTGCAACTGCTTCAAATCTCTTTAAGTAATTTAATTCTTTTGCTCTAAATATTTATATAGATGTGATGGTAATTTTTATAAGAATTTTATCAAATATTGTTGGATTTTTAATTGCTATTGATTTCACAGTATCTTCATGCATGCTTATTTATTGGTTATATTATCTTCAAAGGAGAGGGTAGTTTTGTAACCATTACTTAAAATTGAATTTACAAGCTTAAGTTAATTAACAAGCCATTTCAATACTTGCGTAGGGTAAAAATGGCTTATCTTTCTATAAGGGCAAGAAAATTGACCTCTTTAACTAGCATCAGACCATGCATTGATGTTACATCTCATGATAAAATAATTGATTTACACGACAAAAATAACTAAATCTACATTCTTTAAGACAACGAGCAGTTTGTTAAAAGATGCATTTAATAATATCAAAGACGAACGAAAAAGCTGGAAGAAGCAGAAGTAAAGAAAGTAGAAACAGAAAAACAGCGTCTAGCTGAGGGAAAGAGCATTTTGAGCTTGAGAAAGTTTAGGCTGCAGAATCACAATTCAACAGGCAATAACTGCAAATGCTAGTCCAATTGATACTAATCCAACGCGGTTTGATTTAAAACTGCTTTACCTACATTTAACCCTGATACAGACGTAGACATGACATTATTTTTAACGATTTTGGAAAGATGATGAAGTTTTTTGAACGTATCTACAGATATTGGGTATCATATCTAATTGGGAGTACTTCCAAGGATATAGGTAAATTAATAAAGCAAGAGAACCCGAAGAAATGTTTCTAAGAATTACACCCATGTTCGTACTATATTGTTGTAAAGGCTTAAGCTGACAGCAAGACAGATTTAGAATTCTTTTAATGACATCAGAAATGTGATCATTCCACTTGGAAAGATTTCTTTTTCGAGCTTCGAAATTTACTTGAAGGTTGGCTCAGTGAACTAGAAATTAGTCTTATTTGACAAGTTAAAAGAACTGATCATCGCTGATCAAATTAAGAAAAATGCCTCCAGAATATAAAAATCTTCACATTTAGATATTTGGGAACATCAATGATCCTGCTCGCGAAGGAAAAGCTGGACTTGTAAGGAAAATATAAAATCACCTTATCAAAAAAAGTTATAAAAATCCTAAATCACAAGAATGGTACAAACCAAATTCCCTAGAAATGCCGGTAGTCAGAACTTAAAGAACTCTAATTCACGAAATTTGAAAGACAGATTCTTCCAGTACTACAAAAAATACTATATCTAACTCAAGAAATATGCTATCACGAAATGTAGACAACTCTGTTTATTGTTATGGATGTGGGTTATTCCAGGATTTATAGTAAAACCAAATGTCCAAAATGTTCTCCGGAAGAAAGACGGTGCCTGCGTCAATGCTACAGGTGTTTGTTTTACCCTTCCAGTAGCCTTACTACATTGAAGTGTAAGGGGAAGCTATGAACAGTTTCAGCTGACACAGGATTAACAGTCAGTTGGTGGAGAATTAATGTTTAATTTACAGAAGCGGTCAGAAGTTCATAGAAATCGATCTTTGCGGTGTGTCTGGCTGATGGTCATAACCATCAACCGTTCTAAAACTGTTATGCCAATCACAGTACATGGCCGAACTTTCCGTACTGATTTAATTTTTTCTCTGCCACATGCTAAAGGTAATCGTACTTCCTAGGAGTTGACTTTAAGGCAATCGGGAATTGTGATGACATGTGCATATCAATTTCTGGTATTTTGGCGATAACCCAACCGCAGAATACCCTTGCAAAAGATATTCCCTACCAACAAATAATAATCCTGTCGAAATAAATAATAGGAGTTCTTGTCCGACGAATTCATTACAAGTGATGATCCAATACAAAGCAACCCTATTATACCTGAAACTAATAATCTTTGTTTACGTATAGAGGAAGGACAGAATCTGATAGAAAATAAAAAATCGCTTAACTGCCTTGCTTAATGAAATGAAGAAATTTTCCGACTAGGGGAGTACTAACCTCATGTAAAAACATCATATAAAAACACAGGTGACCACCCACCAGCTGCATCTACACCTTATAGACACTCAAAAGAAAGAGCTCTAAGAACAGAAATTGGACAAACTGTTAGCCAATGATGTTATAGAAGAATGCGACCGCCGTTTCACGTACCGTAGTTTTAGTCCTCAAGCCTAATGGAGATATTAGATTATGCATAGATTATCGTAAGCTGAATGCGATAACTGTACCTGACAAGTATCCACTGCCTCTATGGGATACCCTTTACACGATGCAAAATCTACTGCTTTTATGTCTACCTCCTTGACTTAAAGACTGGTTATCACCAAATTGAGGTCAATCCTGATGATAAAGACAAGACTGCATTTGTATGCCCTTTCAGGTATGTTTCGATACAAAAGAATGCTTTGGTCTTAAAAACGCTCCATAAATCTTCAACGTCTTATGGAATCTAGTTCCTGCAATGGACTACCTACAGTGAATATTCTAGTTTATTTAGATGATATTGTTGTACTGTCTGGAAACTTGAACAGCATATTCAAGACTTAAAGATGGTTTCGATAGACTTGAAAAGTTTAAATTATGTGTAAATAGAGAAAATGTACCGCATGCGCTCAAAAGTGAAATATTATCTTGGGTTGTGATAACACCTAAGGGAATAGAAGTGATCAAGATAAAGTTGCAGTGAATACAAAAACATTCCTTGTCCAAGAAATGTTAAACAGTTACAATCATTTTACAGACCTGTTCGTGGTATAGGAAATTCATCCAAATTTTTTCAGATATTGCTAGACCCCTTAGCAATTTGACAAAAAAAGAACATTGTTTGAAATGAGGAACAAGAGCAACAAGCCTTTCAAACTAAACAACGCTTGGTAACTCCGCCGCATTGAGGCAGTTGATCCCTACTGGGGTTTTTTATCAATCCGAACGGACGGCATACGCTTAGGCGCAGTTCTACAGGAGACAGCCCCGCCGATGAAAAGACCAATAGAATATGCCAGTAGACTTGAGCTCTGCTGAGAAAAATATTTCACAACTGAAAAAAAGAGAAGTCATTGTCGTCTGGGCCTGGATAAATTTCTGAGGATATATTGAAGGGTGCAGATATTACAAAGGTAATTCGACCACAGACCGTTAAAGTGGTTAATGATTCTTTATCGTCACCCACTGGCAGGCTGCTAGCTTGGGATAAGTACTTCAGATTCAAACTTATAACTGAAAATCGATTATTTTCTCCAGGCAAATGTAACGTTGTGGCCGACATGCTTTCTCGACCGAGTGCAGTGATAAACAAACTTGTGAATTACAAACTGTTGTTACGTTGATGTCCCATCAAGAACAGCTGTTGAACTTCGAACGGAACAGTTGAAAGATCTTGAACCGAAGAAGATCATAGATTGCTTTGAGGATATCAACAAAAGTGCTGACTTTATGAATTGGACAGAAAGAGGGTATGTCTTAAAATCAAGGAGTAATTTATCGTTACTCCCCACACTCTGAAGTGGAGTGAGGCCTGCTAGTTGTCCCATCTCATGAAAGAGAAAAATTTTAAACTCCACCATGATGCGCCTACAGCTTCACATTACGGAGCAGATGGAACCTTTTCGAATATCATCCAGATATTACTGGACAGGTGAGAAAAATATATTGCCGATTACGTCAAGAACTGTGCAGAATGCATCAGATATAAAGCAACGAACCAGAAACCTGCTGGTCTCTTACAGACACCTGTACCTTGCTCAACGCCTTTGAAAGTATAGCTATCGATCTTTTGGGCTCTTTACTGAAACGAGTGAAGGCATTAGGCGTGGATCTTCATTGTTGAAGATTGCACAATAAAGTGGGTAGAGTTATTCCCATTAAAGCAAAGCTACTGCTAAAGAATGTGTCCTTAACACTACTAAATGAAGTCTTCTTAAGATATGGATTACCGCGTCGTCTAATAAGTGATAATGGTTCACAATTTGTTAGTGCAATCAAGTAACAGTTGTGTTATGTCCCAAACATCAATCAAAGTTCAATTCCTTGTTTACCATCCACAGGCAAGCAAACCCTGTTGAGGTAAAAAATAGAGACTTGAAGCCTCGTTTGGCAATGATGGTGGTGGTAACAACCATACCTTATGGACGAGCAATTACCAGCTATTAGATTTGCAATGAATACTGCAAAATGCGAAACTACTGGATACACTTTCGCAGCTTACTTGAACTTTGCCTGAGAATTAAGAACTTTAGACGATGTTACTACTGACCTGAGGTCTGTTATCATAATGATAATTTTGTTCCAGAATCTACCCTTTATTTGAAAACGTTTTGAGAGGAATATGTCACAAAATTAAAGAAAAATATCGAGAAAAATCAAGATCACGAAAAGCATATGCAGACAAACTGTACGTAAACCAGTTTCCTTAATTTTAAACTCACATTTAGTTTGGGTAAAACTTCACCCATTAAGCAAAGCAAATCAAAGCAAAGTGCAAAAGTTGATGCCTAGAAAAGATGGACCTTGTCATTCTATCCAGAACACCTACAACCTTTGTCATAGCCAGTTAGACAAACCTGATGTACCTTTAGTGCATACCAATGGCCAAGCTCTAACATCTTTTCAAAATGTCACACAGAACCAATTCCTGTGGTGCCTTTTAAGAAGAAGAGGTAGACTCAAATCAGCCTTCTGTTTCTAATGAAATTCCTGGGAAAATGCAAAAATATTCAAATCACACCACCGCCGGACGTAGTCTCTCGGAGGTGTAGGGGAGGATGGGTACAAGCAATTCACTGCCTTCTCTTCTATGGTAGGTGGCGCCATCGGGAGTTTCATCTTTTCCCATGATGCCTCACTGTCATTCTAGTTCGTACACTTGTCTTGTGTTGTCTGTTTTCGTTGATTTTCTTTAATGTACTGTGTCGTGGAACTTAGCCATCTAATAAAAAATGGTTCCTGAAATTGAATTGATCCTTCAACAGCGGCATTCCATATAAACATGAGTCTCGTCCCTCTACACTCTTACTTTTCTTTTTTTGCTTTTGATTGCCTTATTTTTTAAAATATGAAAAAATATAATAAAATAATATTACAAAACAAAAGGAAGAAGAATAAAATTTTCAACAAACAATTTTTTTTCCATGTATTGATTTTTGAAATTTTCATCAATATCATAAATTCAAACATTTCGATAAGGAAAAATTGCTACAGTTGTTGATTATTACTAACTACGTGTCATTTTCTGTTTAGTGTGGTTCATTATCATTGTATAGAAATTTAATGAATAGAAATTGCTTATAATTTTCATTTGAAGTATGGTCAAAGTACTTGAATTCTGAAGGTATTTAGTTTAGCAATATTTTTAATTTTAGCTTTCCAATTATAGAAAAATATTGTAAAGAGAGGAGTTTGAATTAACATAACCTCGCCTTAAATTTATTACCTTAACTAGTTTCAGTGAAGAAATGACCTCCTAATATTTCCAAAGAGCTCCGAAGAGTGAAAACATGCTTCTTCAATTTTAATCAATAAATTTTTAGGGCCGCGGTGGCCTAGTGGCAAGGCCTCGGCCCTGGAGCCGGAGGGTTCCAGGTTCGAAACCCGATTCCACTGAAGATCCGCCGTGTATGGCAACGCTAAATCATACGTAGTGACCAAACGTCCTCCCATTGGTGTGGCGCAAAAATATACACACTGGCCCCGCCTACCCAAGAAGGGTGCAAGGCCTATACAGAACCAGCGGGGCGAGAGCCCCTCTACCAGCATGTGGAGGACGGGATTTATTGGGTACAATAAGATGATGCAGGCATTGACCGAACAGAGGCAGTACTTTTAAATACAAGAGAGCTGGGAGTATAAACATGGTTCGACCCACCTCGGTGGGGAGAAAATAGCTTGATTTACTGCTCGGGCAAGCAAGGAACAGTAAAAATATATAAAAAATAGATAAGTATTGAAAAAGAAACAAACACAGAAAAAGCATTAAAAATCAGACATATAAATAAGTCGAAGATTGAAACCCCATAGTAAAAAACAAAGCACATACAAACAACACTACACATCAAACGACACGCAATAAACAAATAAAAACTGTACCAAACATAGAATTAAAAATACATAAATTATTAATACATATTAATAATAATAATAGTTACTTCTGAGATAGAAAGGAAGAAATTACATTAGTCAATGGCAAACTATGTCCCGCGTATAAGGGAATATCAAATTATCAATTACAGAATGTTTTTTTTTTTGAGTAAAAACTATGCTAGTTAAAAGTTACTTTATGTCCTATACAGGATGAAAACGGCCGATGGGAGAGGAAAAGGAATGAAATTTTGTAGTCTAAAAATAAAAACAAGGTCAAAAAGTAGATTGCATAGCCCCATCCCCCCCAAAAAAAATCTAAACAACCGTTAGGGCATTGAAAACGTGGCAACAGGTTTCCAGAACTGCGGAGACGTTGGTGTGGCGTGGAAGTTTGGAGAGGGGGGCGCCAGCTCAGGTGACGTCCTCGTCATCTGATCGTGGTTCAAAATTACGAGGTCCGTTCCAGAATAGCTCTCGTGTTGCTTCAAAACGGGACGTTAATATAACTAAATCAAAGCAATAAATTTTTAGATGATTGAGTTGATGTAAGCATTCTTTCTCCTGCTCTTTCTTTTAAAACCAGCGGGAGAAATCTTCTCTAGACTTTCTCGCATCTTAAAGAACAAAAAAAAAAAGTTAATGTTGCCAATTATAATTTAATTGCCGCATAATAATTTCTCAAGTGTTTGTAACAATGCGTTCTATTATTGTAATTAAATTCACACCCATTTTATTGTTTCATCCAATCCTTCATTCACGTGTTTTTGCCACTGTTAAAGTTATGATAAAAATTATTGCTTTCACATTAACTCCAAGTAAGGATGGCGTTTATTGCAAAAACAACCGGGTTTTTTTATCTCCGGTTTAACCGGACGGTTAAAACCGATCAAAATAATCCGGTTTTTGAAATAAACGGTTTTCGGTGGTTTTTTTTTTTAAGAAACAACGTTTGTAAACAAAATTTTTTATTAATAATAATATACAACAAGTAAGTATTAATACAATAAGTAATATCAATAAATAAGTTATTAATGTAAAAAGTAATGGTTATAAATAAGTAACTATTACAATAACTAATAATAATAAATGAGTAATTAATACAATGAGTAAGTATTGTAGACAAAAAAAAAGAAATTAGAGAGTACAGACGTAAATAATCGTATTTTACGTTGTTTACGTCTATATGTATTATAATAGAAAATAACCATGTCTAAATTTTTATACATTCCTGCGGTCCTATTAATCATATTCATTAAAATATCCACTCCTCTGCGACCAAAACTAATAGAGTTATGAAAGCTTGACTACGACTATTTTAGACCATTTCAATGTCCGTATCTACCCAACCCACGGCTGCCGGCCTACCCTATTGGGTGTAAGACACTAAATGTCCGTATCTAGGAAGCGGTGGATGTTGATTGGCCAAAGATGATGAATTTCAAAAATTCATAACTCGAAATTAAAATCGAGCCTATCTTTTGATAGCTGATTTTGCCGGGGTTTTTTACCCGGTTATTGGATTTAAAATAAATAACCGATTATCCCTTTGCGGTGCAAGGCATTAAATTTTTTGAAATATAATCAAGAAACATCATGAATGGGTTTAGTTTATTGTCTAGACATAGAATCCACAAAAATTAAAAAAAAACATACTTCATTCCGAGGGGGTCGTCCTCCTTTGGAGTCACCCCTCTCATATGAGAATCCCCTTAGATACAGCCACCTTGATAAACTCAAAAAATACTGTTGAATTTACAGAAAATCATAAATTAAAACTTCAAGAATATTGGAGGAAAATTTTCGAGTCAATTTACTAAAACTGTAGACGTCCAGAATTGAAAAAATTTCTTATCCCCGAGTTAAGGAATTTTCCCAAACTTTATCTCTAATAATTCCTATTCCGAAACGAAATTTCATAAGGCTGCTATATACATTCTAACAGGAATAGTATTAGCCCTACCCTAAACCTATTATTTCACATTTATAGTTGAATTTAACGGTTGAGAAGCGAGTGAAATTAGGTGTGCCATCAGCTGGCACAATGCGCCGCATAGTGTCATAACCGGGACAAAAAAAAATAACCGAAAAAAGCCGATTAACCGAAAAAAAAAAACCGGTTTTCGGTAGGTTTTTTTCCCATCCCTAACTCCAAGGCAGAATGTTTATCTCCGCTTTTCATAGCAGGAACACCTTTTGATATAGAAGCACAATAATCCAATGGCGTCAATTTTGCTACTCTCTCCATGAGATGTCTCGTTTAATTTTAACAAAATTTTTAATCCCCTGAATGAGTGCGTGAAGGAATTCAAGATTACTAGGGATGGCGGTTATTGCAAAAGAAACCGGTTTCTTTCACCTCCGGTTTAACCTGGCGGTTAAAATAGCTCAAAATGACCGGTTTTTGAAAAAACCGGTTTTCGGTTGTTTTTTTTCAAAGCAACGTTTGTGGACAGAAGTTTTTATTACTAATAATAAACAATAAGTAAGTATTAATACAATAATTAATTAATGTAATAAGTAATGATTATAAATAAGTAATTAATACAATATGTAATAATAATAAATGAGTAATTATTGCAATAAGTAAGTATTATAGACAAAAATTTTTATTAACATCGTTTTCACAATAAATGAATTCATTGGCCAATATTTATCATCGAATCTGTTCATAAAGTCTCTTTCAGCATTGTGTTGATCCGCGAGTCGACACATCTCATCGGGAACAACATCATTCAACGTAGATACTAATATTTCGGACGACACAGAACTTTCGACTAAGGATAAATATTTTTTGGCTACAAAAAAACAGACGCCGTTTGCAGACAAAATTTTTTATTAGTATTGTTTTTGCAGGAAATCAATCCATTGGCCAATATTTATCTGGTCATAAAGACACTTTCAGTAATCCGCCAACCAACAAACGCCTCGAGGAAACGGTTGTAGGCGATTGGCCTAAAATGATGAAATTCAAAGCGTTACAACTTGGTAAATATTAGTCTAGTCGAACCTAAAATCGAGCCTATCTTCCGACCCGATTTTTTCCTCCGGTTTTTGGATTTAAAAAAAAGACCAATTTAAACCAGGGCAACAGAAAAAAAACCGAAAAAACCTGTTAAACGAAACAAAAAAAACCCGGTTATCGGTTTAAACCGGTAGGTTTTACCCATCCCTAAAGGTTACTGAATTCCTACTGAATGAAGAGAACTAAAAGAGGAGAAAAAGAAGCACCATGAGGTGTTTTTCCGGTGAAGCACACAAACGTAGAAGAAGAAGAGAATGCTGTTTTGGGGCATGGCATGGGTTTGCAGACAAAATTGTTTATTAGTATTGTTTTTGCTGGAAATCAATCCATTGGCCAATATTTATCTGGTCATAAAGACTCTTTCAGTAATCCGCCAACCAACAAACGCCTCGAGGAAACGGTCGTAGGCGATTGGCCTAAAATGATGAAATTCAAAGCATTACAACTTGGTAAATATTAGTCTAGTCGAACCTAAAATCGAGCCTATCTTCCGACCCGATTTTTTCCTCCGGTTTTTGGATTTAAAAAAAAATAACCAGTTTAAACCTGGGCAACAACAACAAAAAAAACCCCGAAAAAACCTGTTAAACGGGTTTTTCCCATCCCTAAAGGTTACTGAATTCCTACTGGATGAAGAGAACTAAAAGAGGAGAAAAAGAAGCACCATGAGGTGTTTTTCCGGTGAAGCGCACAAACATAGAAGAAGAAGAGAATGCTATTTTGGGGCATGGCAATAAAAATCATGATATGGAGGTACTTCTGCTGTCGCCGTAGCAATGATAGGGAGGAGAAACATAAATTCCAAGTGTTGCTCCACTTGTGCCAGGTGGTTCAAAGTACGGAGACAAAAAGAAGAGAGGGGCTTAGCTGCTAGCCGAAGGTTCAGGCGGAAGGAAGACACGGGGGAGGGCGAATGAAAAGCAACGAAAGACGCTTCAGCGAAAAATGTTAGATTAATTTTAAAGTGTAACTAGCTGTGTGGCCCGGCGTTGCACGGGCTATCACGAATAATAGGATATTCCCGGGCGGAGAGAAATGAGGTCACGTGAGACCTTCGGATCCATATATATTCATATGCCCCGCCTCCGTTTTCCTCTACAATCAACAAATATTGTCACTTACTTTCCCTAACAAACGTTACGAATTTAAACAAAAAAAGAAAGAAAAAAAGCATGAAAACGATTTTTTTTCATTGTTAATAAATCAAAACACAGAAGCTCGCTCAAAAAGAAGTACCAACTTCCGTTAAATAAAAAAAAAATGCAACACCGGATGCGAAAAATAATAATAGGGAAAAAAGGAATCCGCCGTGAATGAATTCACCATGCTGCGAATAGATGGCAGCACGTCAATTCATTCATTTTGACGTTTTTAATTAATATCTTTTTAACTAATTACAATTTCGGAATTTAAATAGTCGAAATGGATTTCTTGGATTATTTTCCATTTTTTTGTACTTACGGCTAGTTTCAGGATTCAGTGGTTCGTGAGAAGATAGAAGGACATACATATGTTTGTTGACGTTCGAATTTTAATACATAATATAAGCACTCAGACCTGAAAGCAATTTTATCTCGAGTAATACTGGGTATATGAGCTAGTACTTACATAATATGGCCCGTTTTGTATTTATAGTACAGTGTAGAATCGAGAATCCGAAATAGCGGATAATTCGAACATTTTTTTTAAAAAAATTTTTGAAAGATTTTTATTAAAAAATAAGGGAAATTAACAATTATGTACTGGTATCAGAGTTAAGGTTTTTTCCTAGCTTAACCCTCTCACACCGAGCGAGGCAGTCTAAAAATTTCCCCTTAACAGCGACGAAGGCCAGTCTGAGGCGGTTGGCTTCTTCTGAGGGGAGGGCAGGTTCTTAGATCGATTCGGAGATATACACAGGAATAGACAGATCGACGCAGGAATAGACAGATCGACAGATAGTAAACTCTTTGACGGATTTTTGTCTAATTAGATACATATTTACAATCCTGGAAATAAGTACTATATAACAAATTTCATTTATCTTGCTTGTTGCGTTTTTTGAGTTATTTCATTATTATACGCAGGAATAGACAGATCGACAAATAGTAAACTCTTTGACGGATTTTTGTTTAATTAGATACGTATTTTCAATCCTGGAAATAAGTAACCATATACCAAATTTCATTTACCTTGCTTGTTGCGTTTTTTGAGTTATTTCATTATTATACGCAGGAATAGACAGATCGACAAATAGCAAACTCTTTGACGGATTTGGTCTAATTAGAGGCGTATTTACAAACCTGGAAATAAGTACCCATTTACCAAATTTCATTTATCTTGCTTGTGGCGTTTTGAAGTTGTCGCGTTCAAACGGACAAGGACGGTCAGACAGACTTCCCGTAGATGGATTTCACCCAAAATTTGAAGGGATTCGACATTTGTGATCGAAAGACAGTATACCAAATTTCATCCGTCTAGTTCAGGAGTGGGGAATATTTCGTACTGAAATGCTTATTAAATTTCGACAGTTCTGAAAAAAGCCGCACGAGCCGAATCTTAAGGGTTATTTTTCTGTAATTCCTATTTTACTACCCGCCTTCGGCGACCAACTTGATCGCCGGAAATAAAATTTCAACTGAATCTCCTACGTATAATTTTATATTCATGTTTCCCTTAACAAAGTTGTTGAAAACTTCAAATTGCTATAGACATTTACCTGCGTTCTTTTCCTAGCATTGCACTTGTACATTTCCTTGTCTACATTGACGTAAAATACGCATTTGATTTCAACACTAAATTGGCGCGGCACATTTTACGTCCAGCAGCATGCTAATTGGCTTACAACACGCTGATAAAAAGAATTAAAACATAGCAAAGATAATCTTTCAGTTTACTGGATTATTTTATTATATATTTACTATCTCGATGACTTCATTTGCAGATTTTGCAGAAAAATTGATCAAATAAAAGAAGAAAGTAAAGTTCAGTAAGATATTTTCTAAGCTTTCAACAATGGAAGAGAAACACGCAATTAAGCATTTCTCTAAACAATGAAAACGGTTTGAAATGCGTTGCAACAATGAAAAGTATTGTTGTAAATTATGCCAAAAAAATCTTTAAAAATTTATTAAAATTAGAGAAAAAAATCGTAGAACTTAATTGATATCATTGAAAAGATATATTTTTTAAATTTTTAAATGGCGTAAAAATAATTTTTGTGCTGTAATATTTTCGGAAGATATTACGGAAAAATGCTAAAATTTTGTTCAGTTTTTAATTAATTAAAATTCTAATTTAAATTTCAAAAACAAACCGGCTCCGAGGGGCATTTCCACCCTCCAAAGAATGTTCATGCCTATTTCGTAGCTCTAAGTAGTCCAGCGAATGGACTAAGCTAAGTCCATCCTTATTGCTTATTCTCCCTGTGGGCCCAATACACAGACACACATCACACACACACACACACAAAACAATTCTCCTTTATTATTAGTAGAGATTTTGTACTATTTATTAAAACCGTTGAGCATTTCAAATAAATATTTACTACCATTTTTAACCCAAAGATCGTCATTTGTATTCATTTTTAGAGGCAGTTTTTATATGACTGAAATTTTTGGACAAACTAAATATTTTATTGCCATTTCTAATGTCTAACGAAAACTCATAATTTATAAGTTTAAAAATGCGATAATTTCTTACACAACTAACGCTCGAGCAAATAAATTCAGTGGTTAACAATTCAGATGATAAGAATGTTTCTCGAATCTAAACAATAAAAAATTCCTAAGCTGCTTTAGGGCGATATGCTCAGTTCCAAATATTGAAGTTGGGATAATGCAATTTGTGCATTATGTTCCAAAATTTAGCTTAATTTTTTAATTAAATAAATTTTTAATTAAAATTTCAGTAAATGGGCTCCAAGGTGCACATTCCCACCCTTCAAACTATGTTTGTGCCAAATCTCGTAGCTCTACGTCTAACAGTCTGCTTTGTAGAGGACCAACACGCGGACACACACACATTCTTTTTTATTATTAGTAGAGATTACAGACAATTATAGATTTCAATCAAATTAAAAATAACTGGTAAGGCCGCATAAGAAACTCATAAAGGCCGTATGCGGCCTTAAGGTTGTAGGTTCCCTCTCTCTGGTACAGTTCTTGCGTTATTATACTCACACAGAGAGAGACATGATTTCAAAACTAGTGTTTTCGGGCTCGGGAAGGTGTATAATATTGATTCATCAAAATATCGGTGTAGAATTTTTTAATGATAACAATACTTTCTCTTTATATATTTCGTATACGATAAAGTTAAAACCTAACATTAATATATAGTATTCAGCTTCACTTTTAGAATATAAGGTTCGGTTTTTGTCAATTATCATCGTAATGGTCATATACGAAAATTACAATTATATCTTTGCTTTAGAATGTACATTCAGACAACATCATCCATAATTCTCTTTTCTTTTACACCAAAGAAACAATTTTCTCCCAGAAACGAATTCTAATTCTTGTTAAGCAACAATATTTTTTGTGTCATTCGAATGAAATATCATGTTACAGCCCTAATTTTAAAATATTTGGTGCCGAACCTGTAAAAAATGTCAAATAATTGAAAAGAATATTTCGAGAAATTGAAAAAATTAATTATCTGCCACTTTAATTTTTAGAGCTTCCTCAATTTCTTTTTTAAATAAAGAAGAAGAAAACAAATTATAATTTGAAAGGATTTTCATCGAGCTAAGGGGAAAAAAATTAAGCAGTTTGTTTGCAGAAACCAAACGATAATGGAAAAACTTTAAAACTTTTTCCAATATCTAGTTAAAAAAAAGTGTCAAATCTTTATTTTCAATAGTCCATCTTTCATAAATTTCCGAAAAAACTTTTTTTTTGCCTTCTTATTCTCTCTCATAAAATTAACTTAAAAAGCTGTAGTTCTATTTGGTTTTTATGTAGCAAAGAAATAAAAGAACACTGGACGATTTGTTTGCTTAAAACCAAACGAATTACGAAAAGAATTACGAAGAAAATTAGATTCATGTATTTTAAACGAGATATCAGCTCCATTTTCACAGAAAGAGATAGAGCTCCCTATTTTACGCTTAAATTAAATTTAACTAAAAAAAATCGCAGTTTTATTGATTTTTATCGAACAAAGGAAAAACATCCGAACCATTGTTTGTATAAACCAAACGATAATCTTGATTAAATTCTAAAAAAAAATTATATTTATCAAAAAAAGGATTAGAGAATATTTTGAAAGAAATATTATCTTAATTTTCATAGCTTTTTTATTCTCACCTTAGATTAACATTAGCTAAAAAAAGTTATAGTTTTTATTGACTTTTATGGAATAAAGGAAGAAAAAGAACTGAACCATTTGTTTGCATAAACCAAACGATAATTGGGAGACAGAAAACCATTTTCCAGCCAGTAGTAAAAATCCCCACGGCGCTGGGGAAAACCTCCCCTACAACCAAACGATCGACAAAAGAGCACCGAGATCCGCCTGCAAGAGGGGAGAGGGGTCGCGAGTGAGTCGTCTGCTCCTAAAATCGTCGCCGGCACCCCGTCCGTCAGTTCATTCCGATTACTCAGCCCACCTTGGTTAGCTTTCACTCCGTTCCTTCAGTTTGTCGTTTTCCAGAACAGAACTTTTTTGATTGGTTTCTTCTGTGTGTTGTGTCCGTTCACAAGGGATTCTGTCTTCACCAAATACACACATTCCGTTCCAGAAAAAAAAGTACATTTTGTTTGCCGGTCCCTTGTTTCGCGGCGCAGAAAGGAAGAAGCAGCCCTCTCTCTCTCTCTCTCTACCAGAAGTGAAACGCTCGCCAAAACGTCAAATTTTACCGCGTAAAAAGTCTTCCAGGAACATCAGCTCTCATCTGTCAACTTCACCTCACCTCATCTCTCATTTGGTCAAGGGGTCAGCCTCTTTCCAGTCGCAAAAACGGAGTTGGACGAACAATTGGACGAGACAGGTAAGGCAAAAGGGATGCTTCGGGAGCAAGGCAGGGATGGTGATGCTGGAATCAATATGGCGGCCGAAGGGCTTGCTACGGATGGGGAGGATGACGGGAGCCATTGCAGATCGGGATTTATCGCGGTGCGCTGGGAAACACTTCTTGATGCTTTTTTGGCGTCTTACTGAAATGAATCGTTTGGCGTAAACTGTTACAATTTTTTTCTACAAAGGGTTGAATGACATACAGTAAATGACATTACAGATTATCCGAGTTTTAAGCATCTAGATTTGATGAAAATTTTTTGGCTGTGGGAACTTAT
>BGPR01003500.1:125061-135505 GCA_013235015.1 Araneus ventricosus
AGGTCATAAAGATTTTGTATCGTAGTGACGAATGTCAAACCTCATGTGTCATGTAAACCAAAACACTTTAACTTTACAGACTTTCCTCACCTGACAATAAGAATCATAAATAACACTGCAATACTTTCAATAATTTAATAAAAATACAATGAAATAACTAGCCAAAAAATGTTTTCGACCGCGTCAGTGCTACAAGTACAAGTGGAATGACTAGAAAAATAGGAAAATTTTCGAGGCTGTCAAGCTAGAAAGCAATGTTGTCACGATTTCATTATTTTTTTTCTATGAAAATTAAGAACAAACAGTTGTAGTGATTTTAAATTAAATCAAGAATTTTGGTTTAGCTCTGGGGGGGGGGCTGCAGCCCGATAGCCCTTCCCCTGGATTCGCCACTGTGCACATCCCCACCCGTCAAAGCATACATGTACCAAATTTAGTAGCTCTAGGGTCAACGGTCTGTTCTGTAGAGCGCCAACAGACACACACACACACGGACATTCATCTTTATTAGTATTAGAGATCTTTTTATCAGAGGAGAAAAAATAATTTTTGTTTTCTAAAAATTGACCAGCATTTCAAAATATTAGAATTACCATTTCATCACACACCCGTTTAGAAAAAGAGTACAAAATGAAAAATCTACCATTTCATTTACATATTTTTATCTCCATTTGGATGAATCATAGACTTATTATACCGTTAACCGCGATCAAACTTGTGGTTTTTCAGCCGATAGCCTTAGAGTTACTTACCGTTGTAGGCAAAGTTGCTATGAAAGAAACCGTGGTGATCTTTTTAAAAGCGTAAATACATGAAAACGGCTGACGGTTGGTTTTTGAGAAATAAAAGTGGAATCATCTTTTTCAGAGGTTAAAAAAAATGCCACATTTGAATTCATAAGTCTGGAAAGAACCTATTTTGAAGTTTTTCTGTTAAAAAGCTTTAATGTTAATTACTCTACTAGCGTTTTTTAATAGGCTATGAGGAATAGTTTGCAGATTTTATTGCTGACAAGGTTGTAAAATGCATAATTATTACTAAGATTCAACAAAGTTACACTTAATCAACGTTGCCAATATTATAAAATTAAATCAATAAAATAACTGTTTTAGTCTTTTTTCCCTTTTGTGTTATACTTTATGACTCAGATTAAATCAATATGAAAGGTATTATTAATAAAAATGGATTTGAAAAAGAAGGACAACTTGAATGGAAGCAGATAATTGGGGTGATCAATCACTCCCAACATTATCTGACTGCCTTTACGACAAATATTTCTATCCAGTTTTGTATACGTGTGTATTGATTCTTACACATGTCTAAGAAAGAATACTAAAATATAGGGACAGCAGGTTTGGTGTTATAAAATGGCGCATTTACGCCATGGGGAACCATATCCAAATTACACATTTTGAGATGAGTTTTTTCGCAAAACTTTAATGGAAATTCTAATGCGCCATTTTTTCCAAAATAAGTTCAATTAAGTAGTCCGTTCCGCAGAGAATTCCAGCTACAGTAGATTTCCGCTAATCCTGATTAGATGGGACCGGACTCTGTCCGGATTATCGAAAGTCCGGATTAAGCGGAATTTGCCTCAAAATGCGCGTAATACAAGTTTTAGATGAGTGAAACTATAAAAATAGATGCTTTTTATAAATGCATACAACTTGTCTTACAGCTTAATTTCGGTTTTAATACTACGGTATATATAGACCTAAGTTTTTAACCTACGAGTTGATGTAGGATTAACAAAATATCTTTGTACATAATTAAAATTCAAAATTTCTTGGTTATATATACTGCTTTTTTTAAATCCTGTCCGCATTAAACGGAATTTTAAAATTTAATCTAGAAAATTTTTTATTTAATGTTTTGTGTTGTTTTGGGTCATTTTTTTTGGCACGTTTACGGCTGTAGTATCTTTTCTAATGATCGTTGAGAAACAATCAATGCACCATCGGATAGAACAAACAATTTTCGTTCTAATGAAGTTTGTTTTGAATTTCCAACGCAATTTACTCCATTTTGAGAATTTTTTAAATAATGGTCACTTGTGTGGTAATTTTTGATAAGGACTTTTTCAAATTCTCGCATCTGACGTTCTAACAATTCTATAATTTTCATTTTTTTCAGCTTCGAACTCGAACGTTTCTGTCGGATTTAAAACAAGAACCGTTAAAATACGTTTCTCTGTTTTTTAAAAAATTAATTGTTCCTTGATCAGTTCAAACAGTTTTTTTGCAAGCCAGCTTTCACAGCGAGACATTCTCCGGAACGAGTTAACTTTCCCATCATGCATTGTTACAATCTCATTGGCTGGTGCGTGACCTACGTCGTGGCAGGTGACGTCATATATTATCGCGTTCTTCTCGGAGAAGATACATTAACTGAATGAATTCGATAATTATTTTCGGCAGTGTCTTAAAATGTTTCTTCGTCTCGCATATTTCGCATACTGGTTTGTCGCATTTATTAATATTGTTTTGGATTAACGTACTCGGTACTGTTTTCCTAAATTCAAATAATGCGTATCTTTTGTTTCATTTTTTACTTTTTCATGTCATTTGTGGGCTGTTTTTTTTCTTTCTTCATTTTGTTGAAGTCAAGATAACTTTCGATAACGGGTAATGCCGTGCGCGTATTGCTAGTAATCTATATATATAAAAGGCAATGTCTGTGTGAATTTTGATCCAAACCTAAGCACTGCTCTAAGGATTTTACTAACTCTTCCAATAAGTGTTGCATCCGGGGAAAGTAGTTTTCCAAACTAAAAATAATCAAGAACTATTTGCGAACAGCAACATCTCAAACAAGATTGTCAGACCTCGCTATATTAGGGATTGAGTATGAACCGAGTAGCAGTTTAGATGTTTCCGAGTTAAAATTAGATAATTCTCTGAACTAAAAGTTCGTAAATAAAATCGTCTGAATTGAACTCCTGTTAAATAAATTGTTGTGTTAAATGAAGTACTTTAAGTGAAAAGTTATTATAAGTATTTGTGTCAATTACTGAGTTACACTGTTTTCTGGACGTTCGTTAAAAATGTAAAAAAAAGACCATATATCTTTTTTTTTAGAATGCTTACATTGTAGTTCCGTTCCATAGGGGCGCAATTTTTTACTTTTGCACGGGGCGGTTCAAAGGCTAAATCCGACCTTGCAGTGAGTCCGAAACCCATATAGTGGTGGTTGGTACTATTTTGCTTAACCAAGACAGTGGACCCAACCTTTCTTCTCTCGCCTACCCCTGATTATTATTTTGGTTTCGGCGTGCCCCCTACTATCATATCCCCCTCCCCCCAAACCAGCTCTCCATGCTAAGTTTTTTACCATGAAGTTTTTATCGATAATGTTAAGGTTAGTTTAAGAGTCAAACGACTCAAATCTATAACATTTACAGAACTTATTTTTGATTTTACAATATTATTAGTGCAACGCCAAAGCAAATAAACCCAGTATTGTAATTATCTTGTCTTAACTATAAGGATAGTTAAAAATTACACTTCGTAATAATCAAATATCCAAGTGGTATAGTTATTAAATAACGAGTATTCACTTGGAGAAACAAAATTCTCTAACTTTTTAATCCCTTATGTTCTCTCGTTTCCGCTAATAACAACTTTCATTTCGTGTACCCCCAAATGGTCCTTCGCGTGCCCCAGGGGTACGCGTACCATAGGCTGTGAACGTCTGCCGTACAACTTCATGTATCCGAACTGAACGAGAATAGGGTCGATACTGACATGCGGAAATTCGAATGATTGGATAGAGCTCAGAAATTAAGTAAAAAAAGATGTCAGACATAGAAAAATTTAACTATTTAATATTTAATTATATAATTTAACTATATAATTATTAATTTATCCATATAATTAACTATAATTAACTATATAATTATTAATTTATCAATATAATTAACTATATAATTATTAATTTAACTATATAATTTAATTATTTAATTTTTTGATGGAATTTTTTAACAAACATAAGGTACAGAATACTCTAATTTCTGTAAGATTTACATGAAAAGAAACGGCAAATTAAATTATTATGTATAACGGTTCATTACATGCATATGTATTAAAATATTACTTCATTTCAAGTTGTTACTTGGTGGACGTGCCGTTCCCAATATTATTTCTCATTATTATTGCTCCTCCAATAATATTTTTCCAATTTTGATATTTTTCATTTTTTCTCTCCCAAAATCGATTCGGATAATTGGAGTTTATAGCATAGAATACTTTTCATGCATATTCAGTTTAAAAATAATGTATCATTTATTATTTTTATTAATTAATTAACTTTTTGGCAAATTGTAAAATATTAACGTCAGTGGTAAGAGAAGTGAAAAAATTTGGCGGCCCGCAAAAATCATACATTCCGCCCCCCCCCCCCTTTTCTACCGATTCGTCTTCTTTTCTTTCTTTTTTTTTTACAAAAATTAGCAATCTCCTTTTTTCTTCCGATATGTAGATTTTCTTTTGTCCGACTAAATAATAACGAATTTGTAAATAATAAATATTAATGTAATAAATCATATGAATTCAGCCATTAAATCATAAATATTTAGCATAAATAATTTTAGGCTAATACTGTTGTCTATTGCCGGATCAGAGCTACGTGTAGAAAAATGCTTAATTTCGTTTGGTTCTTGTAAATCAAATAAATAATATTAAAAACAAATAAGTGCAGTTATTTGACATGAGTGATTGAAAATAACTGCAATCCTAGAATTTAATCTGCTATTAAATAAATTTTTTAAACTTCGAATTTTCCTGATATTTTTTACTGTGATGCATGATAAGTATGTTAAAAGAATTTTTTTTAAATCGTTGAAATTAAGCGTTAAGTTGAAATATACATAAACATGCAGACATCTGAACTG
Source organism: Araneus ventricosus (assembly GCA_013235015.1). Lineage (NCBI taxonomy): Eukaryota > Metazoa > Arthropoda > Arachnida > Araneae > Araneidae > Araneus > Araneus ventricosus. The sequence continues at coordinate 129,950 of BGPR01003500.1, forward strand.
TAAAGATTGTTGGAATAAATAAGTTTTGGAGAAGAATTAAAAAAAAAATATCGAGATATTTTAATACCGGGTAGTTAGAATTAAAGTAATATAATTAAGAGAACTATAGAAGAAAAAAGTACTAATGGTCGTTAGAACAACAAATCTCGATAATATGCATATCAGAACACGGGGAAAAGAATAATGCAAAAAAAATTCCAAAAATGAAAGTTAGGCGAAAGTACGAAGTATAAACTTGATTCGATCTTCATGGTATGAGGATTTAATCGCAGTCTTGACGTAGATTAATTATAGATTGTAAGTGGTACGCAAGTACGATAGATATTAATCACTGTCAAAAAGTAGCCAAATGTCAATTTAATAAATACTTTTTAAAGTGATGCGAATATGAAAAAAACAGTCATTTTTATTGGATGTTATCTTTCGTATTCTCTTCTTTTTTCATTTGTTCGTTCTTTCATTTTTTCATGTTCTGAATTGCCGAATTCCGCCGATATTTGGTGCTCTACTGAATGCTGATTTTTTTTTCTCTACTGTGCTTGGAGAAAGAAGGAATATCGGAATTCTACACACTTTCTATTTTCATGGAGAATTGTATTTCAATAATGGTTTTTGCCTTTAATTTAAAAAAATATTTGTCTCAGTGAAGTCGAATAAACTTTTGTAAAACTGAATTTAAGGAATTTCCTTAAATAATGCTCAAAGTTCCTCTTTAAATAGTAAAAAAGCCAGTATATTATTGTCCAGAAAAGCATTTTATACAAAATTTTTCAGCAAACACTGCGGTTATGTTTGGTGTTCTCCCGAATGCTGATTTTTTTCTCTACTGTGCTTGGAGAAGGAATATCGGAATTCTACACACCTTGTATTTTCATGGAGAATTGTATTTCAATAAAGGTTTTTTTGCTTTTAATTTCAAAAAAAAAAATTGTATCATTGAAGTCGAATAAACTTTTGTAAAACTGAATTTTAAGGAATATGCTTAAATAACGTTCAAAGTTCTTCTTTAAAGAGTAAAAAAGCTAGTATATTGTTGTCCAGAAAAGCATTTTAAACAAAAATTTGCAGGAAACACTGCAGTTATATTTGGTGCTCTCCTGAATGCTGGTTTTTTCTCTACTGTGCTTTGAGAAGGAATGTCAGAATTCTACCTATCTTCGATATTTCCACGGATAAATATATTTCAACCCGGAATTTCAATAATGATTTTTGGCTTTAATTTCAAAAAATGCATCATTGAAGTCAAATAAACTTTTGAAAAACTGAATTTTAAAGAATATGCTTTACTAAGGTACAAATGATTTTTTTAGAATGATTTTGGTGTAAATTATATTTCTTAAAATAGCTCAATTAACTTTTTGGAATTGATCCTGTCTGTCACTAATCTTTATTACAAAAAAAATGCTGTTTTCCCCCGATATTTGATCATTAACCTACAATTTCAGCTTTTAGTCAATCCATTTTTCATGTTTATCGATATTTTCTACGTAACTACAGTGATCATCCCAGAGCACTCTAGATATTGGAAGGGATGGGATTCAATCAGGAATAAGTAGTCAAAATGAGGACTGTTCTGACGTTTGGACTTAACCATCGGCGCTGAAGCTGAACATTCATCAGTACTCCATTCCATTCCATTTGTCCCAGAGCACTCTAGATATTGGAGAGTATGGTTTTCTCCTCTTCCCCACACACAGGGGATTTCCACATTTATTTTCAACATGACTTAGCGCCTTCGCGGGGTCCCAATCTAGGCAATCTTTCCCGCTATCCTCGCAGCGAGGTGCCAAAAGGCCAAACTGTAATTCCAATTAGATTTCAAACTATTCAGAATTCCATCAGAGCAATCCATTTGTTCCAATTTTCATCGGTTTCTCACACTGACGAAAGGTTTTCCCTTCCCGTGTTCCAAAAACCGTGGAATTGGACAGTGGTGAATATCCTGCTTAAAGCGGGGCATTCACCACTATTCCTCCCTCACTCGGTTGATTTCCGATTTTCTAGCCTCGTCGCGATGTCTCAATCTAGGTAGATCCTTTGATGTGCCGCTAGCGTCGCATCGGGGTCTCAAATTAGAATCAGCACATGAAGTCATGGATTTTGAGTTGGTTGGAATTCCACGGCTCAAAATCATTTCTTCCAAATTTCATAGGTTTTCGACCTTGACGATTGCTTTTTCCTTCCCGTGTTCCAAAAATTCCATTTCAGAACATATGTGAATGACGTGCTTAAGATAGCAACAGCCTATACATAACGGAAGCAAAGAATATCCGATCGAATTACGATGCCTTTAAACTATAATTGCTTCCTAAAATAGTAATTAATCATCTGTTAATTATTCTATCCTAGGTAGTAGATGAAAATTATAATTTCTTACAAGTTAAATTTTAAAAATCCATTCTAGTTAAGCGTTCTTCAAAAACTTTTTAACATGATTTATTTACTTAAAAGTATAATTCAGGGCAATTCCGGGACATTTTGTTCAAAATTGGAACGTTTTTTTTGAAGTCGGTGCAAAAAAATCAGGACAGTCTCAGCTAATCCAAATTATCTGATCACTTTAATATAATCTTCTTTATCTTGATTTTCGGCATGATGTATGAGTACTGTGACCATATGTCCCGTTTTGTGTTATCCTGTCCCGTTGTCATCAGGCAAAGCTTCAGGACATCCAAATGTCCTGTTTTCAGGAAGAGAGCAACCCACGATAACAATTTCAAACAAAAAGGCACCAAAAATCAAAAAATCTGACGGTAGTGTCTAGTAGCCCGGTGGTGATGGAACTATACTTGTCACGCATATGTAAGTTGGTCAGAAGCCTCCTATCTCGCACTTAGTTCTAGCTTCATTGCACCGCATGAAGTGACAGAATGAAACCCTGGGAATATTTAAACCGAAAGTTGGTGGATGGTATTGTTCAAACACTTTTACTCCAATAATATAAATCATACGAATTTTCGTATAATTACTGAATATATTCTATGTCTGCCCGACACTAATGCACCAGTAGAAAAGGGTCTTTTTCTTATTAATAAATTATGGACGAGCTAGAAAACACTGCTGCAAGTCGCAGTTTATACAGCTACGTTAATTTCCAAAGTAAATTTTAAGAAATCCTGTCAAGAATTTCATTCTTTTTTTCACATCGTCACCAAATGTACTGAAGCAAAGACGTGTCTTATAAAAAATTCGAGATCACATGAATTATTTATTTTTACGTGTTTACTCTTGTTCTTTTCATTAATAAATAAAATTAAAGAAATATGTGTTTTCTTGAATTCACGTAATCGATTCAAGACGTCAAAAGAATTCAAGAATTATTTATTTGCACGTGTTTATTCCTATTCTTTTCATTAATAAATAAAAACTAAACGAATATGTGTTTTCTTGAATTCACGTAATAGATTCAAGACGTCCAAAGAATTCAAGAATTATTTATTTGCACGTGTTTATTCCTGTTTTTTTCATTAATAAATAAAAACTAAAGAAATATGTGTCTTCTTGAATTCACGTAATAGATTCAAGACATCCAAAGAATTCAAGAATTATTTATTTGCACGTGTTTATTCCTGTTCTTTTCATTAATAAATAAAAACTAAAGAAATATGTGTTTTCTTGAATTCACGTAATATTACCTAAAAATTAAAAAAAATCCCTTTTCGGCAAGCTTGAAGGCAAAGGTAGATTCCTTTACGTTAATGTTACAAAAGTCATGAAATATTACATATTGATCAATACAGACATAGCCAATGACTTTATTGTTTCTACACATTGCAATATTTACGCTGTGATTCTGTTTTCATGACATTTGATTTTTTGCTATATCAAGGTTATATCATTCCATTTTTCATTCCAAAAAGTTATGATAGATTTATCGGTCAGTACATTGGTCAATTTTTTTATATCTCAACACATAATCATTCAACAGGTAGGAGTCATAAAGAAATAAACATCTCAGCAGTGCAAATATCTCCTAGATAACATTAAGCCAGCCGATCTGAAACAGTAACAAGAAATTGACTCTTGGCATGAATGAAGAAAGACTAGATTTAAAAATTAATTTATTTAATATAGGTTACAATATAATTGTGCGATCATTACTTTGTCATATGGTAAAATCACAAGACATGGAAACACTTAAATACTACTAAAATGTGCTCATTTAGAGAACTCCCTGGTTACAGAAATAATAGTCACTAAATTCTTAACATATAAGAGAATAAAATTATTAAACAATGTGTGTGGCAAATTTAATACGTGTTTTTAAAGCATAGGGTATGAATGCAGCCAATTTGAACAGTAAATTTAAATCTCCATCGACGGTTAAAACCAAATACTCAGGCAGAAAATCCCAAACAATTTTAAAGTTAAGGATATATTTTTCAATAGTAAAAAGGATAAAGGTAACTCTTATTTAAATATCTATCGTTTTTGGCTACTTTATATTGATTTTATTAAACAAATCATGGTCCCGCCATTTTTAGTTAAATATCAAATTAAAGTATTCTGTCAAAAAACCTATTATCAAATTAACTATTAAAATTATTTGATTAATTAAAATTAACTATTTACTTAATTAAAGTTAAAAATTAATTGTTACAGAACTTCACTAAAACCTTTTTCATGACTCATACTGTATGCCAGTAATCTTTATCTTATAATTATCTAATAATTATATTAATTTAAATAAAAGTCACTGTGGCTATGTATGTATGTTCCACATCTCCTCCTAAACCACTGGACTGATTTCAATCAAACTTTTCAAGCTTTTTATTTAAGAAAAGAGAAAGGTCACCTTCAACTTTTCAAATCCTAAAAGATGATGAAAATTTCACTTAATTAAAAATTAAGCAAGGCGTTTTTCCGCGATGTCTTTCATTTCCATAAATTTGTTTCTCTCATTTTAATATTTTTTTCAAAATTAATTTTAAACTGAATTCGTAACAATATTCTTGTTGATCAAAAATAATACGAAGAAATGTTTCCAGAAGGAAGAATGCTAAAAGAAAATTTTGAAAGTAGACGATTTAACAATTTATATCGGGACCAGCTATTGATTTATTTTCACGCTTTAAATTAATGATTAATTAAATAGTTAACAAAATTTGAAGTACCTATATAACAAATAATAACGTATGAAGTAAACGGATGTTTTTAATAATCGTCTTCTTCAATTGATATTCTCATTTTAATTGAAAGCGTTTTAGATCAGAAGAGGAATTTGTGTATTATAATATTTATACAATAGTAATTTTTACCTTGAAAATATTAAACATGAAAAATTTTAACCCGGAGCAAAGCCAGGTATATCAATTAACAGCTATAATTAACAAAATTTAACAAAGATATTAACTATAAATTAATTAATCATAAATTAATTATATATTATACCGTATAAAAAGTGAAAGTGAATGCGGTTGATGGGAACTCATAACTTGTAAGTAATTCTTGCTGTCAAAAAACTTTCAGTATAAAAGTAGTTTGTTATGATAAGGTGATAATTCCCTTAATTGAAATTTTCTTTTTATCTTCAATCTTAACGAAGCTATGGGGTAA
>BGPR01003501.1:0-87764 GCA_013235015.1 Araneus ventricosus
CTGATGCTTCAGTTACGTAGTATAACAATATCCATAAATATCTATTTTACGATTTTTTTAATTGCAATGACAATCAGAGTCATCCAGAATCATTTTTTACAAAAATTAGAGCAATCCATGTGGATATAAAGAATTATTCCTTATCCTTTCGAGGTCAGGTTCCCTCAAGTTTGAGAGAATTTTCTAACATGGGTGGGAGTAAATATTCAACACAGCGGAGATATTTTAGACATTCATTTTGATAGCTTGTAACTGCATTATAACTTTAGATGGTGGTATAAAACTATTTATGGAAATTGCCTTCATATTTTAGTTGGAACCGTTATGTAAAATGAAACAAAATTAGTGGTTACTTTTTTTATTTAGAACAAGGAAACTAAATCGGTTGCTTTTTTATTTTGAAATGGAATTAAGTTAGTTGCTTTATTTTGAAATAAGTCAGTTAATTTGCTTTTTTATTTTAGAGAACAAAGTAAATTAGTTTATTTTATATCGCATCAGATATTAAATTCACGTAATGGCTAAAGAAACACAATAATAAGTTATGTAGCCAAACTTGGCACATATATCGTTAAAGTATGATTTTATTTTCCACCCATTTTAATCTTAAAATAATTAATTTTGATATGAAAGCGGGAATAAAAAAGAAGCTTACCTCATAGAGCCTAAGTATAATCAGTTTTAGATTAATCATTTTAATTCAAGGCTTATGATGAAAGAGCTACAAATGCGAACTACACTAGCAAACATAGCTGATTATTGTGTGTATAATATGACATCGCATTTAATTTTTTTTTTTTCAGTCCATTTGAGAAAAATTAAGACCAATCATGAGTGAAAATAGTAAAATAAGATTGTTATTTAAAGTATTGAGATGCTTCTCATTAGTTATTTTAAAATTATTAGTTAATTATTAATTGTAATAATTATTTAAAACAGATTCAATGTATTTAAAACTGGTGCAGTGTCCAAGGGTAGACATCTACCTATTACATAATTATCTTGCATTTGGTGTCTTGCAATATAAAGGCTTTATTTGTCCCCAACACTATTCCATTTCCTCAATATTGAAACTATTTGCATTTACTATATTCTTTCTTTGTGAACATGATCCTTTCTAATATTTATTTCTAAAAAGAACATCTTATACTTTGCATTTATTATTTGCTCATTAGAGATCATTTAAAATCTAATTTGCCTTTTATTTGAAATAAGGAAGATATAGGTACTCTAGTTATATCAATTCAATAAAACTCTTTTTTTTTATATTCTACATATTCTTTTTTAAATGTACATTTAAAATATTTTAAAATCACTATTTAAAGGTATGAACAATTTTATTTCATTCTACCCAAAACAGATTTACTAATTATTTTGGGTTTATTTATTTTTAATCTTTAAAATAAGTGATTTAAATCAGTGATTTTTTTAAAAAAAATCAGTTGATTTAAAATCAGTGGTTTAATCCAACTAATTTAAATCCTGCACCCTGGGTATGTCCACTACTGGTACGTCAAAGTTTTGCATATGCCACTTCTGGTGCATAGGGTGATCTAGGATTTTTTAATTTTTAGTAATACAAATTATTCAGTGATATTTTCAGGTGGGTTATTATTTTAGATAAAAGTTTGAATAGCCGCAAAAAATATAGATTATAGCAAAACTTCTCAAAGTTGAATGTGAGCTATATGAGTGGCCCACTACTGGGTATTTACATAAATAACAAGGCATATGACATTTCCTTAAGATTTTACTAACAAAAATGATAAATAATGATGTATTTGGGGTGCTAATAAGAAAAGTAGGAGCTTCAATATACACTTCCTCCCTTGCCCAGTTCATGATAACATTCTTTCAAGAGTGATTACTAGATACAGAAAATTATTTTTTAAGCTACAACATAATAAATGCATTTTTGCTGAAATACTCTAAAAGGGTTAGAAAGTTTTTTAGAATAAATTTACTTAGATCTAATTATGTATTACCAGACAAAAACAAAACTGCCAAACAACCGATACAGTTTACACTTTGTGTGAGAGTGAGGAAAAAATATATAACAAGGGGCTTTTTTTTTTTTTTTTGTTCAGTTCGTGCTCCATACTAGCTATGATGTGACTTTCAGCCCTTAGCCTGTTTAAGTTAAAGGAAGAAAGAGAGTTGCTTTCCTCGATTTATTGCTCAGTGAGTGGATTGGGGGGGATGGTATTTTTGCACGCTCAGACCCAGACCTGTATCTCTCTTCGTTTGGACTCATTTTGTGTCCCTTTTTTACCAATTTTTTATTACTTTTTTTGCATTTTCGTAAGTCATTGAACTCGGAGAGTGGGAAAAGTAAGCAAATAAGATTAAAAACGAAAAATACACAAGTTTAAAAAATAATTTCAGGGGGTGCTGTAGCTCTGCAGCCTCCCTAATGGATGAGCTGCCACTGACTATACCATTAGTTGTCATTTACCTTTGCTATGCCATTGAGAAGAGTAATTAGCATTTGAAATTCACTTTAACCTTAGGTTACAGGCTAGAGGAAAACCTAAATAAATCTTATTTGGGAGATTTTTTTACAAAGGAACAGGAAAGTGCCTTCCCTTCTTTTCAAATAATTAAAAAATGTCTACAACTTGTTTCATCTCCTTGCAGGAGTTACTATTCTTTTTTTCCTTCATAAGCAGTCAATCTTTCTATCACACATGGAGTGACTGAATAGGACAGGAGAATAAAACAATCAATTAAATGATTACAGCAGAAAAATATAAGTTCAAACAGGGGAGTGAAATCCTAATTCTTTACTGGTACAGCATCTGTACCAGTAAAATTTTTATCTTGCTTATGGTATACAGTTGAACGTCGCAAATCCGGAACCATCGGGACTTCGTCAATTCCGGATCTTAGATCATTTCAGTATTAAGAAGTGAATTTAACATCATAAAACACAGAATCCAATTTAAATTTTTTTTTAAACTTATTTATTACTTGTTTTCTTTGATTTATAAACATAATTAATATTATTTCTTATTAATTTTAACATTTTTACAAAGCATTTAATTTAAAGTGAGTTGCTTCCTTAGTTTCAGTTTTTGATTAAGTAACTTCTCTTTTATTTTATGTATCGCCATTATGTCCGACTCCGAAATATAGTGCCTTTGCTCGAGTCCTTTCATTGCAGTGTTCAACACTTCCACTAAACTGTCAATTGTTATTTTATGTTCCACTTGTGTTTCTTCTTCGCTCTCCTCGCTATCGGATACTGAAGTTTGGGAGTTCATCAACACCATACTGCATATTTCGACATTGGTGAGCTGACACTCTGTCTGGGCTTTATCGTCACAATGCAGTACTTCAAAGACGTCATCTTCGGCAATTTCTTATTCTATTGACTTGATATACTCAAGTAGTTCAAAAATTTCCGCTTTTCTTTTGAGATCCTAACATTATGATTACAATACCCCCCCCTCCCCCCGCAATACCTTCATCGCACATCGTTGTGCATGTGGTTAAATCCCTTCCCTCCCCAGATGGTTACGACCGGTTTCTGCTGACTCTGGGCGCCGATTTGATAGATAAAAGTTAGGATATATATTGGGGGGGGGGGAGTTACGGAATGAGAAAGGTCCGGATTTGCAACGTTTGACTGTATAAGGAAAAGGCTTGACATCAAACTTATATTCCTTGTGTGATTTCAAATTAAGGTTATTTCATTGAAACTGAAAATAAGTGCTTCAATGCATAAAATTGTCTGAATTCAATACTTTCTTTTTAATATAAAAGAAGTTCCTTTGAACATTTTGTACATTATTGAAGATATAAGTTTTGCATTATTTTATTAAATGCATGAATGCATTAACTCGGTGAATAAAAAATGTATATAATCTGCATGTTTACTATTATTTTTTACATTTAAAATGATCATTCAATTACTCTCCAGAAGTATTATATTTTGTGGTTATGGTGTTTATGTAGATGCTAATGTTACCAAGTGAAAACATGTTACATTTTAGCAAAAACTTCATAGATACACATGCAGATTCAGCATGCTAATTTTTCTGTATGGAATTTTGAGCATATTGCATAGTAGTTAGAAAGAGAATTTAAAAATCTTTTGATTTTTTTTTAAATTTTATTTCTTAAAAATAAGTTTCAGTCATAGTTAAAAGGTTAAGTTGTAAAAAATGATATGCACCTGTAAAGATATGTTATTCTATAAATTTTCACTTGAAAATTAACCAATCCCATGTTGAGGTATGTTAATATTTTTTTTTTTTTCAGATGATGTCTAGAGAAGAAGAAAGTGGTGTAAGTCTATGAAATTTTGAGCATATTGCATTAGTGGTTAGAAAGAAAATTTAAAGATCTTTTGATTTTTTTAAAAAAATTTATTTCTTAAAAATAGTTAATTTAAATAAATATAAAAGTTTAAATTGTAAAAAAATATGCACCTGTGAAGATAGTGTTATTTTATGAGTTTTCATTTGAACATCAATCAATCCTATATTAAGGTATATTAATCATTTTTTTCAGGTGTCTGGAGAAGAAGATAGTGGTGATGAATTATATCAATTGACTCAAAAAGCACTCTTTGTGGAACATCCTACTCGCCCCATTAATTTAAAAACTGTACCTCGTGATGGCAGTGAATTCATTCACAAATCCAGATTAGAAGATGCAAACCTTTCCTTCATTCGGAAGGAGGATCCTGAAGGCAAACCTCAGGAGGAGAATGAACAGAAGCGTATGAGGCAGTGGGCAAGAAAGGGAGCTGCAGAATTTAGTCATTATGCATTAACATTTTCATCTGATAAGGCTAGAGCCTACCTGAAAAAGAAATTTCCCAGAAAACTCAAATTTCCTAGAAATGAGCCTGCTTGCATACAGGAGTGGTGTGTCTTCTGTTTGGGTTCCAAATTATGTTCCGAAATTTATGGTGAAATGTATGAGGAACCCAGTGAAGAAATAGAAGGGAATCTCCCATTCTTGAGTATCATTGCTCATTTCAATCAGTACACAGCATTTACAGTACTTAAAAATCTTCACGAATGGTTTTTGAGTCTAGGAATGGAAGAGTCAATAGGTAGATGGGTGTATGCTGTCTTTGCTTGCATAAGAAAGCCTTTAGATGAAGACTCTAAGGAGCTTATAGAAACTTTTTATAATGATTGTGAAAAGCGACTGAAAGATTGTGATGAATCAGAAAGGCTTCGGTTATATCTAATTTCTGCAATTTTGGAATATTATTTTTGTGTCCATTCTGATAAAGTAGGGCCAACTTTGGAAAGTTTTTTAAACTTGACTCTCTAAATCATCTTATAAATTCTTGCTAAATCATCTTAACAATTATTTTCTACATATTAAAGACATTAAATTTTTAGAATATTTTTGTGACTTTTTAAATTGAAGTTGAATTTTTTAATTAAATCTTTGTATACCAGAAAGAAAAAAAAAATGGTTTATAAATGTCAGATTAGAGAGATTAGAGATTTAAAAAAAGTTTAAGTTATAATTCTTGGGCTTTGTAACCGTTTACTTCTGTTTTACAAAACTTAGTATTATTTCTCCCCAATACCTGCATCAACATATAACTATGTTTATATATTCAAACCTTCCAAATTGCTTTTTTTTTTTTCGCTGAGCTTTTTTTTTTTTATATTTTTTATGAATCATCATATTAATTTAGAGTAGAGCTTTTTAATAATTGAAATGTTTGAATTATATAATTTTGAAAATGTAAATATAATAAACTTTTCTGATGAAAAAAAGTTTTTTAATGTTCAGAGCTCACTGGAAAAATCCAATGATAATTATACGTTCATGCGAGTTTTGTATCAAAAAAAGATGCTGCTGAATTGGTTAATTTAGGTTCAGAATGATGTGGCTATTTCATTTTTAATTCATATTCTTCTTGTATGACATGTATTGTAATCCTTGTTATCAAGCTGTTTAATTCTGTGTTACAAAAGTAGATAGTGATATAATAATTCATAAAATGGTAAAAAATTCATTCATATTTGAAAAATAAAGTTAAAAAATTAACTTGAATATCAGAAGGGTTTTTTTTTTTTTTTTTGCCTTTGTATTTATTAACATAGAAATGAACTGGTCATAATGAATGGCATGTTATGCTTCATTACCATACTGGCAGTAGATTACAAAATTCAAAGCAGTACTTGTAGATACATTAGAATGAAATTGATAATTCCAACAGTGTTTGACTATTGTTGTTTTCAGTTTAGTTTTGGCTGTTTGTTTCCTTAAAATTTGTCAGATATTTTTCTTTTCACTCACTTTTTTTAAAACTGGTAATAACTATTTGTATAAGGTACTTGAGCAGTTTAGAATTTTTTTATTTGGGATGAATTTTAGCTTTACATAAGATTTTTTTTATTGATGAAAAAAATATTACCATCATGACATAGAGAATTAAAAAAATAATAATAATGCAATTTCAAAATTGAAACAGCTATTTTTGTATTCAGTAACTTATCTATTTGTATACTAAAACTTTTGTTGAATTCTCATTTCATTCTCTAATTTAATGATATGTATTGTACTTTTCCATAAAATTTATCTAAAGAATTATTGAAATTTTTTTAGCCTTTTTTATGTCTCCAAGAAAAAATCATCTTATTATGCATACTTATACAAATGCCAGATACAACAAATGATTGTTGTAATTTTTTGTAAGATCTCCTTTGGGCTGATTTTTGTTTGTAAAGTATATTTTATATAAATTTAACATTTTTGAGAATTAAAATTATATTTTGTTAAATTTCAGTAAATTTAAAGCTTGAATATTAACATAAATCATATTTGCATAATCTGTGTATTTTAAGAGAAATTATTGCATTTAGATAATATATCAATTCTCTTATTGAGAGTATTCAAATGTTTCTTTTCTGTAAAATGTGTCCTAAATGCAATTTCTGCAGCAATAAAAAATTTGCAGAGAAGTAATCTTGGCTGTGGGATAAGCTAATTCTAACGGGCTGGTAATCAAGATTCATGATGTAGACGAGATGAGAATTGTGGAGTGCAACCCGCTGCGAAGCAGCAGAGACCTCCAGTCCGCTGGGACTGTGAGCAGGGTGCACTTGGTTTCTTCAGAGGTGCGGAGATGTTGTGGCAGTCTGGTCGAGAGCAGAGGCGAGAATGAAGGAGGGAGGGCGGAGCCATCTTATAAGGTGGAACTGTAGCTGGTGTAGGAACCAATCAGGAGCTGGCTGCAGGTGGTGGGTGGAGGAGGTGGCGAGTTCAGAGTTGTTAAAAATATTCCCTTAAGTAAATCTATAATTTTCCTGTCTTCCTTTAGAATTGTTTATGACTGTATTTTATACTTCATGATGTTTAATGTATGTATCTTAAGAATTTTATTCATTCTCTGTTCAAAAATTACCATCTTGCTAATTTTTGAGTTGTTACAAATTTTCTATATCTTATTTTCTTTTCGTTTGTTGTTCATAGTTTATAAATGTGTAATTTAAATTGAATGTACAATTAAAAATCTAATTTGAAATGTGAAATGAATAAACATATTTAAAATGTGTCATAAATTATATTTAATTATTGTAAAGTATTTCAATGCATGAGATCATATAATCATTATCTCATACATTGAATCTTCAAATCTGATGAAGTAAAATTTTTCAAAAGTACCAGTGGTTTGAATATATCGAACTTCAATTGATCTAAAGATCTTACGGGCAGGACATTTCAAAGCATTTTTTGATAAAACTTAGTTTTCGTTGGAAAGAAAGCAAAAAGTCTTTTGTCTTTGAATAGAAATCAAAGACTTATTTTTGACTACCTAGCTTAATTTGAATCACTCATAAGACTTCAACACTATGGCGGAGATTGGGTGACAAAAAAATTTAAGACACCTAAAAGTACCCAGCAGTGTAGGGTTAGACAAAAAAAAAAAAAAAGTTGCAAAATTAGCTAGCTTTCTTGAATTCCTAGGTTCAAGTAGATAAAATGAAACTTAATATTTCCAGCAGGGGGGGGGGGCATCCCATTCAAGGCCAGTCACCGCCACAGCTTCAAAACCAAATGTTTTATCTGAAAATATTCTTTTAATTCTGTTCCCATCAAAAATAACACTTTCTCAGTTGCATTATTCTGATTTAGAATAAATGTGTTGCCATCTTCCAAGTATATTCCCAAAGTAAATTTGACACTGTATATTCCACTGTAAATTTGACAGAACAGAACATAAAAATAAAGTTTCCAAAGTTGGAAAATTTTAGTTCTGCAGTATTTATGAAAATATATCATTCTTATTTCACTCTACATAATAGTCAGTAAAGTATCCACATATATTGTGTGAAGGGCTTTTTTTAATCAAATGTTTATTATGTTTAAAAAAAACTCAAGATAATTCAACAAAAAACTAAAATGTAATAATTTTAATATATAAACTAGAAAAACTCACAGATTCTGAAAGTTACACTTGAACCATTTATCAAAATTTCAAACATGTTGAGGATATATTTTATTTGCATTAATAGCAGAGCAAGATAAAAATATATTATACCGAAAAAAAGTCTATAGTAATGTTATTCAGATCAAAAAGATCTGTAAATAATAAAAAAAAAAAATCCAGATGGTATCACAGGAATGTAAAATTTCTAAATCCTTGGCCATTGCAGTTCTCTGACTCAATCATCAAAAAAAAGCTGCCTCGGTATACAAGTTTTAACTTGAAAATACATTTAAAATAAGCATTATAATATACCATATAATCATCCAATTACAAAATTATCACAATTTATACAATATCAATGTTGTTTGCCAAGTAAAATTATAACCATTTATGAATTACTGGTTTAAATTTCCACAAATCTGGATGACCCTTGTGTCGAACTTTTTTATCAAAATCAGATTTACTCCACTGAAAAGGAGGCACTGAGTCATAGGTAGGTCCACTGATTGCAACAAATTCCAAATTCTTGAACATTTCATATGATGTTAACTATTAAAAACAAAGAGGTTATTAAATTTCAGAATTATATAATACAAGATAATTTTTATTTTACTTCCTAACAATCATTAGTAATAATACAACAGATTTCTAGCAATAATAACTGGTTTTATTTGCTTTCCAAGTATTTTAATTATAAATTACATAAAATTTGTCTTTTTTTCCCCACTGCTCTTGTAGTTTTGCAGTCAGTACGATAGAAAATTAATAATTCGGTACTTTTCCGTTAGCCGGGCACAAATGTCGCCAATTGTGAACCAAACACGAGCCAAGTCGCCAAGTGAAGCGATTTGGTGCAAATGTTGCCAAGTGAACCAAACTCGAGCCAAGAGCGAAGCAATTTTCCTTTAGCCGGGCGCAAATGTCGCCAATTGTGAACAGCCGAGTCGCCAAGAACGAAGCGATTTTCAGTTAGCCAGGTGCAAATGTCGCCAATTGTGAACCAAACGCGAGCCAAGTCACCAAGAGAATGGTTGCAAGAAATTTGGCGGAATTTTACATTATTTGGCGATTTTTTGCTTGCGCCCGGCTAACAGAAAAGTACCAATAATTCATAGAAGGGTCACATTCCATGTCAAGTGATCCAGAAAAAAATAATTGGTTGCTTGACCATTTTATAATCAAATGATTTCTTGTATGTTGATTCCTACATAATTAGAGAGTCCAAAAAGACTAATTTTAATTTTTTATCTTTTTCTGAATTCCGATGGCAGCCATTTTTGTTTTATAAAACATGCTGATTTTTGCGTTTGTAGGGGTTTGCGTTAACTTTTATTACTCGGAACTGGTGAACCCGAGGTTGATGAAACAAAAACCAGTTTATTCAGGAAGATACAGCCTTTATTATCTCCAGTACACATTTCAGGAAAATTTTATCCCAAATAGCAAAAATCAGGTTAAAAGTTTGACTTTAAAAATGACAAGTTTTCAATTTTTGAAGGCATATAATTACCAAAAGGAATCTTTTCTCCATATTACTTTTGTGGGGATGTGTAGCTACCTTAATGTACTATATTTACAAAAAATTTCAACTCTGAGATTTGCTTCTTTTAAGAGCTACGGGTTTTCAAAATCCGAAAATTTCAAACAAATCCAAATTTTGACACCTTATATCTTTGTTGGGGCAAAGTTTAAAAATCTGAAATTTTTACAGATAAACCCTCTATAGTGTATTATACTGCTGTAAAAATTTCATGTTTGATATTTATCTACAAATCAAGTTGGAGGACTTTCAAAATCCCATAAAAAATGTATTTTTTGCCGAAAATGACGAAGCATTAATTTGACTAAATATTATTTTTATCATCAATAAATTATAATATGACCTCAAGTAATATTTGTAATTAAAATTACAATTAAAATTAATTCTTATGGCATTTATATTTTCAATTAATGCACCATTTGTTGCATTAATTTTACTTCGTATTTAATCTGTTAAGTTATAACTTTATATTATGTCATGTTTCTATTTATAAGATAATGTCTTAAAATGCTGTAGGCCTAATATATGTATTCAACAAAATGCGTGGATATTCAGACCTGTTCACAAACTTTTGTGATAGATAGACTTCAACAAACCAAAGCAAGTTTCCAGCGACTGTACACTAACCAAATATTGACACCAGCAGAAATGTTTGAATTTTGTAATGAACATTTAGAAGGAAATCGCCTCCACTTATATAAAAGATAAAGAAATCATTCAACATCATAACAATAAACTTCTTGATCGATTCGAAAACTGTGGCAATTACTGGTACAAGGAGTTTCCATTCTTTTGTTCCTGTGTCAGAGAGTAACCTGAAGTGCTTCATTACTTCACACAAGCGATTCTATTGCTTGTGTATGTGATGGTCAATGGTGGCTGACAGAGGTGAATGACATTAGTGATATAAATAAAGATGTGCTTGTAACATTTTATCATCCCTGCCGGTCCAATGACTGCTTTTAAGAAAAAGGAGGAAGACCAGACTTGGGTGCCTATGAACAATGTTTTAAGGGAACTAAGTGCCTTAGAACTACAACAACTACTGGAAGGACACGTAACATTTCCCCAAAACTAAGTGAAGAAATATCAAAACTTCTTAATGAATACAAATCAAGGTAGAACGATAAACCTGACTCACGTGTATAGTATATCCATACTTTTGTGCTCTGTTAGTTGTAAATAATATATTGATACTTTTATTTGAATTTTTAAAGTGTTTTAACAATGGTAACCATAGTAAAAACTGTGTTATAAAATAAGTGAATAGAGAAGCCTCAATTATACTGTGAAACCTCAAGTGACCATGAAACCCCAGTGGCAGAATGCTTTTCAATAGTCTGCAACGGAAGTTGGGTCTCTTAAAAATGGTCTGCAGAATAGTGCGCGACTATAAATATTTTGCTTTCTTTTTTTGAAATATTTATATCAACCTACAACTATTAAAATACTACAAGCATAAATTAAAAACCATATAACATCTTTATTATTTGTATAATACAATTGTATAAATTAATAAACAAAAGCATATGAAGATCAATCTTTTCTTTGGGCAGATAATTAACAATAATGAAGTATCAAGTTGTTTCAGAAGTAATATTAATCATACTATACAAATACCTATGCAGAAAATTATATTTGGGTACTTTTCCGTTTTAAACACAGCACTTTCTGTTTTGGTGAATTTTTCAAAACCATACAGCACTAGCTCATATAAATGAAATATTCTTCAATATGTTAGGTGTTATTTAAAAATTTGTGCCTCCTGTTTATTGTAAAAAAAAAAATTAAGTATGCCAAAAAATGTCTTAATGTATGTTTTTAATTTAAAATGCAATAAATAATTGCTTTTTTGCGAAGGAAAAACTTTGAAACTTTTTAGCACATTTATCTTGATATGCATTTTAATGGTTTGTGTGCAAACTGATAAATTGTTCTGCAATGATACATATATAAGATTTCATAGTATCATTGTTCATCATTTAAAATGAGGAAGAACGGAGCTGTCTTCTTCTAAAATTCGTGAAACAACTTTTGATTTTATGGAATTTTGCATTTGCACATATGTAGATATATTTTGAAAGTGTGTATAATAATGAATTCCATATTTAACTAATGCTTAGAACGTTTAAGATTGGGGCAATCTTGGCTTGAACTCTGTTCCTCGTCTTTATCAATTTCAGAATTTGTTCTTTTTTCGCCCCCGTTTTTAAAAAATGATTGATTTGCAGCCGTAGAGATCGATCGAAACTTCGGAGGTTTATTTTCAGGCTGGCGTAAATAATGCTGCTTTAAGTTTTTTCGTAATATTGTAACACTGCAATCAAAACAACGAATTTTATCTATATGAGCAGCCATCTCAAAGTAAAAACCACGTGTTATTTCCAGAAACCAAAGACTCTGTGCCAGAAACGTATCGGAATGAAACGCGAAGAAAATATTGGTCGTGACCAATACTGATATGAGGCAGTTAGAGTACTTCAAGGTCAAATTGCAGTCGCTAGGGAAGCCCATTCAGCATAGAGAAGAGGGGGGGGGGAGCGGGGCGAGAGGATTGCATATTTTAGCAATGTGAGTTACATAATTATTGCTAAGTTCTTTAGAAAGTGTAATTAATAACTTGGATATTTTTCATGATGGGATTTATTTTATGAGCACATGATAAACTTTATTACAAAATAGTCTGCAGACACTGTCCAAAATCTGTGACGCAGCGTCGCGGTGTTTCTGCCACTGGGCATGAAACATATTCAAATTTTTCAACTTCATTATGCATTTAAAGTGTGCACAAGCTACTTCATGTAAAAAAGGTAAGTTTATATGTAATAGGTAATAGTAGTTATATCATCTTATAATTTATTAATGATAAAAATAGTACTTAGTCAAATTTATGCTCTGCATTTTTAGCAAAAAATGTGTTTTTTATGGGATTTTTAAAGTCCTCTAACTTGGGTTATAGATAAATATCAAACATGAAATTTTTACAGCAATATAATATACTATAGAGGGTTTATCTGTGAAAATTTCAGATTTTTAAACTTTGCCCCAACAAAGATATAAGGTGTCAAAATTTGGATTTTTTTGAAATTTTCAGATTTTGAAAGCCCGTAGCTCTTAAAAGAAGCAAATCTCAGAGTTGAAATTTTTTGTAAATACAGTACATTAAGGTAGCTACATATCCCCACAAAAGTAATATGGAGAATAGATTCCTTTTGGGAATTATATGCCTTCAAAAATTGAAAACTTGTCATTTTTAAAGTCAAACTTTTAACCTGATTTTTGCTATTTGGGATAAAATTTTCCTTAAATGTGTACTGGAGATAATAAAGGCTGTATCTTCCTGAATAAACTGGTTTTTGTTTCATCAACCTCGGGTTCACCAGTTCCGAGTAATATAAGTTAACGCAAACCCCTACAAACGCAAAAATCAGCATGTTTTGTAAAACATAAATGGCTGCCATCGGAATTCAGAAAAAGATAAAAAAATTAAAATTAGTCTTTTTGGACTCTCTAATTATGTAGGAATCAACATACAAAAAAATCATTTGATTATAAAATGGTCAAGCAACCAGCTCTGGATCACTTGACGTGGAATGACCCAGAAACAATCTACCATCTTTCATTTCTACATGTAAGGTAATGCACAAAGATCATCCCACCCTGCCGTAGCATCTGGGTTTACGTTGAATAACTAGCCGCTACAACAGATAGTCATGCACTGTGGTTCCTGCATAATAGCCCCCATTACAAGCGGCTCATGCAACAACCCCCCTCCCCCGTTTTACTGGGGTATTGAGAGAGAGAGCCCCACCACCATTTTTGTGCCATCAGGAGGAGGCGAAAACCTGCTTACTTATATGACAGCTTCTCATCCGTGAACTTGTGACCCCAATACACAAGTTTAATTCACATCTCAAGCTTCAGAATTTAAAACAAAACTTACACCATTGACTAAGGGTTAAAATACCATGTTGTGCACCACTATTTCATTAAAAAATTATCAGAGACAAAAATTTCATTTGATAAAAGGGTTATAAATAAAAAGCTATATATAACAACAGCTCCAACATTAATAACAGCAGAAACTGCAGTTGAGTATAGTTTCTATGAATTCAACACAATAGCTACAAGCAAAACCTCATCTTAGTGTCAATTTCACTTTACAAAATAAAGAATTCTTGGTTGATTACCAAATGAAACAGTACAGCATGTTTAGCACTCAAGCAATTAAAAAAAAATGCACTTCAAAAGGCTTTAAATTATCTCTTATATATATATGAGGATGCATATATATATAATATATATGCATAATTTTCATAATAAATACACTAAATAAATAAATTACAGTATACTATATTTCAAAGTAAAAAAAAAAGGACTAAAATATTTAAATTCAGATTTTTTTTTTTTAACTGTTTCAAACAAAAATACCTTCAAATCTACAGCTCCGTGTTCTTTATGCCCCAAGGCACCAAATGGATAGGTTCCATTTTCTGGATTGAGATCACTTCTGGCAGCAATGGCGTTTTCAGCGCTATATGGAGGTGTGCAGTTACACTTTGCCAAGGGATCATTGGTATAATCATTGTACCTAAAAGCAATTCAGGAAATTTCTGTGACACTTTACTATGTAGACATTTTTAAAAATATATTTTTAGAAAATAAATTTAAAAAATCATTTAATATTCATCAGAGCAGTGATATGGGTGCATGTTATGTTGTTCAGTAATATTTTAAAAAACAGTGTAAAATTAAAATGTTGTGATTTCACTAGTACAAGAAAAGTCTGTCTGTTGACCCTTGTGAGGTCCCTGGCCGGAAGAGGGGGAGGACCCTTCTTGCACTGATGGTTTTCTTCTTTAAGTAAGATAGTCAGTTCCCTCTATAGCGCTCCAACACAAGGTACCCCTGGTTTTTAGGGAAGAGGTTTTCAAGTATAGCACTCTAATGCATGATGTCAAGCTTTTTTCAGGACACAGAGTCATCAGTAAAGATCTCAAGTGGCCTGGGAGAAGAGGCTCACATATAGCGTCCCGTCTGGTCTCGTCTCATTGACACAGGCACACATATAGCAAGATAAAAGTAGAAGCTCATGTGCACTCTCTTGAAGAGAGGGGCATATTATTAATGAGGAATGTTATTATGAGTGTTTGATGTTCTAGTTTAATGTAACATTATATCTGCTGAGAATGAGGACATGATATATTCTGTGTGTAATATCAGGGGTTGATCCAGGTTTTTTTTAGGAGCCCATTTTTGTGGGGAAAAAATATTTTTGTGAAAAAAAACTATTAAACTCTAGTTGTATTGCAAAATTAAGTGATTTACTGTTAATTTAGTTGCTGCCTTTCCCAATTTTTCCATTATTTTTTTATTTCAATATGCAAAGAACAAATATACCAGTAAAAAAAAAAAAGATAGGTTGTAATTTATAGAAATAAATTTATAAGGGAATTGGTTCATTTACAAATTTTAAGACCATTCATATTTTCTATACAACTTTCACATTGAAACTCATTATTATAATAATACATACAAGGTATGAAATATTTGACAGAGCTCCAATTAAATTTAAAAAATTTGGTGTAACATACCTCATCAACCTGATCAAGCTTGGGATATCTTGAACTTTACCTTGATCACGTTTAAAAATCAAAGCTCTTGCGGTTTTCTCATATGTAAACCAATCGCCATACTTTTGGACATCCATCGGTGCTCCACTCATATCGAAAACATCTTTAAAATATCTGTAAGTACAATACATAAGCATCATATAATTGATTCTATCAATCTCGAACCACCGAATTTGGAAAATTGTATCACAAAATGTTAATATTTCTCTGTAATTCACAACATTTACCCAATGATTACAATTTTGCTTAAACAGTTTATTTAAATTTTTGATATGGCATGTCAATTCAAAGTTGGTAAATTATATTTTTGGGACCTTTACTTAAAACAAAAGAAATACAAATTTGCTTGATTTGGAAACTTTCTGAACTTCAGTAAAACCATTATATGAGGAGTAGCAAGCTATAAAATATATGGAAAATATAACAGAGGTTCTTTAGTTATGAGAGGGAATCAGAATGAATTCATTAACTTCCATTTTAGCTGAAACATACTACAATATTTCAGAAACAACTGGATAAAATTACAGTCAATGATATTTCATTTCTATTAATTATTAAATGATTCCAAGCATTTTTTTAGTATAAATAATTACTGAAAATATAAAATACTAAAACTAATTATTAAAATTATAAAAGTACAAAAAAGAATATCACAGTATAAATGCGAATGTCATTGTAACAAATTATTTACAAGTCTGAATTAAAGCATTCATAACACTAAAGTTTAAAACTTACGGAACATTATAAGATGGCCAATAACCCTGCTGCCTCAAAACATCAGTCACATCTTCACTGTGTACATATCCACTGGAAAGAGAGAGAGAGATAAAAAAAGGTTACAATTGTAACACTCTGTGGACGGTAAAGAAGAAAGATTAAGATATTAAATATAATTAAATTCAAAGAATAGATCAGTAATTTAATTCCCATTATTGAAGGCAATAAGTTCAATCTACATAACATTTTGATCATTAGCCTTGTGAATTCAGGCCTGCGCCAAGCCTAATCGGAGCCGTCGTGCAAATGCCTAATGAGCGCCTTATGCAGTGGCGATATTAGGGGAAAACGGCTTATGGTTAACACTTGACCTAACTTAATCTAATGTCTTATGGTGAACACTTGACCGGCGCCTTTTCAACTTGGCGCCGTCGTGAGCCACACGACCTTGCACATATTGGCAGCGTGGTCCTATGTGAATTTGCATCACAGAACTTTTTGTGAATGCCAAAGAACTCCCTTCCATTTCAACTTATGTAGTAATGGACAGAGGAGCAGAAGCCATAAGGATAATAAGCTCCTTAATTATATTTATCACTCATCTTTGGATTCTTATCCCTCATCAAAACAAACCAAAGGTTTGACACCATCCTTCCTCATCCTTTATGTGAAAGTTATCTAAATGCCTCAAACCAAGGATGTCAAACTCATGGCCTATAACAAATATCTCTAAGCAACCATAAATTTTTGTACCAAATTTTTTAATAAATAT
The DNA here is from genome assembly GCA_013235015.1 of Araneus ventricosus. Taxonomy (NCBI): domain Eukaryota; kingdom Metazoa; phylum Arthropoda; class Arachnida; order Araneae; family Araneidae; genus Araneus; species Araneus ventricosus. Next base: position 17,073 of record BGPR01003501.1, read on the forward strand.
TACATTGCTTAATTTTTTAAATTCCCAATTACAAATAATTATTAAAAACGCATCACAAAATTGCAACAACAAAAAATTTAAACATTAGAATTCTAAAATTTGAAACAAGATTCGAAGATTTTAAATGCTTGGAAGAAATGTTTCCTTCATCATCTTAAATTTTCATCATAGATATAGAATTACTACCTAGCTACATGCAAGTGAAGGTAATCAAGATCCAATGATGTTCAGATTTGAAGGCAAAATTCAGAGAAGTTGAAATACTTGAATTTTACAAATATTTGCCTCTCAAGTGTGAAACAATGGAAAGAATTGCTTGAAAATTAGCATAAGAAATTATTTCCATGTTTGGAAGTACTTATCAATGCAAATAATTATTTGAACTTCTAAAAAGAAATGAGTCTCCTGTCAGACACAGAATTACTGACAATCATCTTGGAACAATTTTAAAATTAATTACAAGATATCCCTCAAAGCAGGGAAGATGGTAGCAGAGAAGAGATGCCAAGTGTCAAGAAGAAAATATGAATTTTGTCCCCTAGAGTTTACATCTCTACTAATAATAAAGGAGAATACGTGTGCATGCGTGTGTTAGAGTGGTCCTTAAAAATCAACTTTTGAAATTTTGATGGGGTACCCTCCCATTTTGTTTTATGGCCTAAAATAAAGACTTCCATAAAAATGTCAGATTTTAAAAATGTGTTTTAGGGGTTGCTACCAAGTTTTGAAAACTCAAGAAATTTTCAAAAATTTGAATAAAATTCACATCAAACTGGTAAACGCATAAATGATAATCAGCAATAACTACTAAAAGAGGGAGAGTATATTCCCCCTTGTTCTCATCTCCACAAGTTCAACTTTCATGTTGAAACAGGAGTGTTTCATGCCTTGTGCACATCACAGTCACTCTCCCAGCCTGAGCCACGCAGATCAGTTTATAGTCAGCTACTTTACCGAGTGTAGTATACTTGTCCGAGTGTAAATTGGCCATGTTTGACTGTTAAGTTAGAGTAGGCCTAATCAAAAGTTATTTAAAAGTATTATTATAGTATAGTATTATCAAAGTGGCAGGAGTTTCCCTGGGGGGTCATCAAATGACTCTACAAACATTAGGTTGAGTCGACTTCGACCCTTCTAGGTTATGGAATGGGATATTTTAGTTTAAAACACTTTTTACTAATAGCATTAAGTAGCAAACTGCCCCTTTTAACAAGGAAATCTACAAATATTTGGCTTGTTGGTCAAATATCTACATCATTGTACCAAACAAAGTTTCCTTTTAAAAGAGAAGTCCTCAGATTTTAGCTAAATTTATAGCATATATAAAATGATATCATAAAAATGTTATTGGGACAAAGTAACCTTTTTTTGCTGTTTACAAGCAACAATTTCATCATAACAAATTTCCTGATTCGACAAGCTGCTGATATGCACTTTACATGTAAAAACTAACAATCAATCCCATATCCAATTAAAGGCATTTTTAATGCACCGTTTTATGAAACCCAATAAAAGGCATTAAAGTACTTCTTTTAACATGAAAAAAGCTTACAAAAAATATATCCATATTAAACATATAAAGAACTAGTTTTTTAAATATATATCAAAACTATACATATCTAGAAATATTAAAACACATATTAAAATAAAATTTAAAAATAGACTCACGGTAATTGCTCAAGTACCCACAATAATCCATCTTGCAGAGGTCTACCAGGTTGAAATTTCTTGAAATCCAATACCATCCACTGATTATTGTAACTAAAATGAAAGTATTGAAAAAGAAATTAAATCATAATTTCAAATCTACCTTTCTATTTCAAAAAGAATTTCAGAATGTAGAAATTCAGTAGATTATCATAAGAATACTTACGTTCCACTGTTCTTAAGTCCAAATAATGCCACCCATTCTTTTCCATTTTTAGCTAACCTGTTTGCTATAAGATTCCGTTGCCATTCTAAAATTATTCCTTCAGGTGTCACATACTTCCATAAACTTGCATTATGATTTGAATTTGTTGTTTCCATCGCACCCTAAATGAAATATATATTTTTCCTTCAAAATTTACAGGATTCCACTCCAATAATATGACAGAGCCCTTTTCTAAATAGTAGATACTGACATAAAGGATTTTTCTAACACAATATGAAATTGAATTATACTTTAATTATTAATTAAATTTTACAAGTATTAAACAATATGCATACAAGCCATTTTGCAGACAGACTAGTTTTTGTTTCTGCAGAGCAAAAGATGCATGTTGCCATGCTACATAAGAGCTACTATGCAGCTGCATTCAATCATTTTCAATGATAGCCTGTTTATCTGAATCATCTCTGCAAAAATCAAGACTTCAGCATCGAATTTTGTCTCTAATGCAACAAAAGAAAGGAAAGATGGGTTGCATGAGAAATCATGGCCTGTTATCTCTGTCAGAATGCCATTCATGACTTTTCTATCAGAAGCATAAGCTGTCCAAATTTTCTTGTCCCTAAAATAAGCCTATAATTAAAATTTTGAAGTTCTGTTCTAGTAATATATCAAGTCCTTCTGTGCATTTTTTTTTATTTAAATTCTAGAATATTAGCATATTTCTAACTCAAATATTTTTATATAACCAAAATATGTTTGATTAAAAAAATTGGTTAAACTTATAAAATAATAAACTATCAACATAAATATGATTATATCCACACAGTTATACATTCAAGTCTTTTTAAATCATTACCAATTTAGTGCAAACCCCTGAAAACCCAATAATAAAAATTAGTTACGTAAATTTGGATTAACATTCATACATATGGAATTATTAGGCTGGTCATTCACAAATGATACTGTGGCACTCCATATCACACAAATGACATGGTGGCACTCCACATCACACAAATGACGTGGTGGCACTCCACATCACACAAATGACGTGGTGGCACTCCACATCACACAAATGACGTGGTGGCACTCCATTTTTTAGTCCATCCATTTAGTAGGATACTGATGACCACACTACGCCCGATTCACTCCACCACCACCTCTCGGTGAACATCTTGCTAAAGAACAAGGCAAGTTACTCCCTTCCTCCACACACCCCAAGCCTATTCACAAACTTCCCACCCACATTCACCTACTGATCAGTGCCCATTCCATACACATTGGAGTGAAAGAAATTACAAAGGGTTCAGCATCCAACCTTGCACTCCCCACAAAGGCAAAACTGACTGGTTTCCACATCCCTGCTTAGTTTTGGCATGTAGTGATCAAATTTGCATGGTCTTAAATGCTTCTGAATAACAGGCTTTATATTTTTTGAATTTTCAGAAACTATTTATTGAGATCTGATTGAGCAGCTAATAAAATTTTTATAAACAACTAGCCATCTTCAGCAACCAGATGTTCACTCATAATGTTAATAGCCTGTAGCTAAGCTTTCAACTTGGCAAAACCAGTGGGAGTGGTCTCCCCTAAACTTTCTTGTATACTCCTAACAATGTGGAGAAAAAATAAGCTAAAAGGCAGCAAAACGAACAAGTGTCCATAACGCAGTGGAGAAAAAGAGCTTGGGAATTGGCAGCTTGGAGGCAAAAGTCGTGGGTAGAAGAAGAAAGGATTAGCACAAGTGAGTCACGCAATAATGGCCTCCTGTCATTGTGTGATGAGAAAAGACAAATAGGCGATTTGAACACCTTCTTTTCGACCGATTGAAACGAAAATTGGGTGCAGATATACAATTATTGTTAGCCGGCCTCAAACCAATTTTTATTTCTCAAAGCTTTAAGGTTTACGAGTTATAATGTTTAGAAGTATGTGATTATACAGACCGACAGACAGTCAAGCCTTTGACAGATTTGGACCAAAATTTGATAGATACCTACAAATTATGTCAAGATCACATACCAAATTTCATCCCCATAGCTCTAATAATTTTCGAGTTATCGTGTTCATAGGCAGACATAATTCCAAAATTGTGTTTTTCGTACTCAGGGAGGTCTAAAACATGGAGATATGTCAAAATCTCGAGTTCGAATTTTTTGATGATTACAATACTTTCTCTTTGTATACTTCATATACGAGAAAGTAATAAAATGGTGAATTGACAGTTGTAGAGGCTGAGAGACTCTGCCAAAGTTTCATTTTACGATATATCTTGTGGCAGGCAACCATTGATGATGTATCTAGACATCATAAGCTTTCATATGAAATAAAAATTATCGAAATCAGTCCTGTGGTTGGGCCTGGGCGACTGTATGAAGGGGTTTTATTTTCCCCATAGAGAATGTGCAGTGCAGACATATTTTATCTCGAAAATGGAGGGGGGGGGCAGGCAACCATTGATGTCATAACTAGACATCATAAGCTTCCACATGAAATAAAAACTGTCAAAATTGGTCTAGTGGTTGGGACTGGGGGACTGTTCCTCTGGTTTTGTAAATTATTTTAAATATATAGATGAAATCCCATTCTATCAAATACAAGTTGAAATACTCTGACAAAATATAGCAGGCTAAGAGCAGTTGCATCACCAGTCAATGACAATTTTCAGGACTGCAGAAAGACCTCCTTGAAAATTAAAGAGTGCTCATTGGAAATTTACAGTTTCATTACACAAAATGTTGCTTGTAACTGTTCAAATATATCAATTACTCTTATATGCATTATGACAATATTTAGGACTATTTGATTGGATGTAAAGCTGAGTGGTGCACTGTAAGTTTCCTTTGTCACCTTGCAATATCTCAGACTATAAACATACAATACATGAAATGCTAACTTTCTAAATTATCAAAAGATTTTTTTCTATTATATGCCCATCATAAACATATCCTTTTGTAAATCACTTTTGTTTTCTCTAATACATAATATACTTTTCTTCCTTTTGTCTATGTATATTGCAAACTTTTAAAATGTTAAGCATCATGTCAGTCACCGGCGACTAACACTGCTCTATCTAATTAGATGACTCCTTCTCTACTATAGTTAAGAGATAGCACAGAAGGGGGTCATCTAATTATATAGATGGTTCGAATCTCGGATATTAGTCGTGGTGCTTAACGTGTTAAATAATTCAAACCATCTTTGAATTTAAGGCAAACTCACATAAAGAGAAACTTAGATATAATATACCTCAGCTGGTACAATACGAAAAGGATATTACGAGCAAAAATAAATCAAAAATAATATCCATTTTTTCTGTATAGCAATATATTTTTATCTGTCCAAGTTTTCATTGGCTGACAAATTTACACTAGTTCTGTGAATAAGTAGTAGTTTATAAATAAGAGATTTAAAGCATTGCAAATAATATTCATCAGTTTGAAGAAATTCGCATAGCAGTATTATTTTTGTGGAGTGCATATAGCATTAAAACGTATCAAACAATGTATAACTAATGTGAAATAAAATGGTTACAAGAGAAAATGGTTTTATCATTTCAAATTAAATATTGAACTACTATAAATACAATTTAATTATTAATTTGTATAACTTACAAGGCCAGACGATTGAAGATAAAAATCATCATGAGAAAAAATCATACCAGGTTGTGAGGAAAAAATACTTGTATGACCAGGTATTAAAGGAGACCCTGTGGAAAGAAACATAAAAGGATGTTTTTTTAAACAGTAGAACATCATTTATTACTAATATAATAGCCCAGATCTCTCGGTAACGCTCTGACCTCACCAATAATAAAACTCGAGCCATAGCACTGCGAGACGTTAAACAGCATTATTTCATTGTTAAAGAACCTAAATTTCAGTAATTTTAAATTTAAAAGAGTAATTGTTGTTCTAATTTCAAATTTAATAGCTCTAAAATAGTGAAATAAATTTTCTATCAATTGATATAAAATTTATCTTGCTATGATCAATACTTCTAACTCAATAAACTATATTAATCATATATTACAATTTAATTCCTGTTTTTCAATAGAAAGTAATAAATTATGTCAGTGGTATATCATGCGTGTGATATAGTTTGGACGTCACAATGCAATCGTGATGATATAATTTGATAATATTTTTTGGCAACGTGTGACAAGAAGAGAAGTTTTTTGTTTTGAAACTAGATTTTCTATCTATCTAGATTATATCTACTAGATTTTCTAGATTTTTTTTTAGACCAAGAGGTTTTTTGAATAAAGAAATATGTAAATAAAAAATATATATTTCCTGTCATAAAACATATGTTCATTTTGTTTTCAATCAATGTTAAACATTTCTCTCGCATATATATCTATTTAAACACATCAAATTTGACGGAAAATCTCTCGAATTAAGGGGCAATTTGCACCCGTCATACCATGATGGGTTATTTTTCTAGTATATATAATAAAACTATAACTATTTGACTGGTACTTACTCTCTTATATTTAAGATTAATTTGGGAGAAATAAAATTCTTAAAAAGTAATATATTAAGAAAAAAACAATGATAAAACTGACAAATGGATAATAATTTAAAGGCACCATAATTAGCATAGCTTAAAGTGGATGCCCAAAAGGTTTTTCAATCGATCTTCTTCAGAAGATAAGGATGATTTGTTAAAAAATCTTGTCATCTTTCCTTGCTATAGCAGGCCTTAAGCTACTATCTCAAGACACTATGAATGGTCAGTTTATAAACAGTACTAACGCATGTTTCTATGCAAATCATATTTGATAAAGGTCTGATGATTTCAAATATAAGAAAAACACAACTGAAAGATCAAAAATGAATACAGGATATAGCCAGAAGGGAAAAAAAATTCCGATCATGATATAAAATCTTGTGCTTTTTCAAAAAATAAAAATTTAATTTAGATTGTTTAATTAGTTACTTAGTATGCAACATAAATCTTAGAGAAACATAATTCAGTTTAACATAAAGCAGATAAAAGTTCAGAAATCTGGTTTCCTGCAAAATTGTGGAGAACATTTTTTTTATCTCTCTGCAGGGAGAGCAGGTATTATTAATTGGCTTCTTTTGCTTAGATTGAAATAGAAATAGCAGTATATCTAATCAAAATAAAGCTTCAATCCATACAATGTGAAGGAGCAAAAACAAATTCACAATAAAAAAATTCCCTAAAATTATATTTTTGCCATCAATAAAACTCTGACCCAAATTTTAAGAAAAATACCTGGCCTGATCAATTTTGATTGAAGCCTTTGATATAACAAACAATTTTTAACAAAACTTAAAGCTCTTTCCTCTGCAAATAAGGTCCTGCAAATTTCAAAGGGTGTATATTTCAACTATAGATCTGGATCAAATTTCTTGAAATCATATGCATTAATGAAAGGGGATTCTTATATTATATATTTACTTTTTACACTAGACAAATACAGGAATATATAATGTTATGATTTAAATAACTTGTTATTTCTGTAAATGAAATTATCTACTGATATAAAGAAGATCTTAAAGAATTCTACTGTTGTACTGTTTAAACTCATTGAAATGTTAAAAAATTCTATATACTAAATTTTCTCCTTCTCCTTAACAGATACTGAACAAATGCACTAATAAATAGATTTTTATCACTTAACACAATTCTTCATTCTTAAAAAATATTTGTTCTTCCATACCTTAAAATAGTTAAAGCTTCCATAGTTTACACATGCAGCATATGTTTTCGTAAAACAGTTAAATGGGGAATAGAAATATCAATTAGAGATAACAGTTTTAATACATATCATTGACAGCTTTATTTTTAAATAAAAAATATATAAAAAGTACTTTGAATACATATTAAATTGGAAGTCACCGGAAACAAAAACCTGAGCAATTACAGCTAATGAAGTTCTTAAAATACAAGTAAACTTAAGCTCCTTTTACATTGGGACAGTTTCTGGGTGTAATAGAAAGAAAGCTATGTGTATCCATCAAGAAATTTTCACTATCAACCTACTAATCATGCAACAAATGTACAACAGATGATTGACAGGATTAATAGTCACATGGTTCTCAGCAGTACCAAATAATTGTCGCAGTGTACTCAATGGTTTAGCGCATTCATATTCCATTAAGTGTTTTATAATCACAATATTTGAAGTGAAAAAAAGAAACACCTACTATCTTTTAACGAAGTATGAAGCTGCAGATCATACTTTTTTAAAATTCTTAGCATTCTATTATAGTATGTCCAAGTAGTATGGGCAAAATAGATATCTTCATTATTAGGAAGAATTTTCACTAAAGCAGAACATGAGCCACTCCCAAATGTTTTTGTAACTTTCTTTTTATTTAAAACCACTTCAAGATCATCCAAATCACCTAAAGCATTCAACAACCTAAAAAAAAATCAACAGAAATAAATTAAACAAAATCATTTTTCACCTATACAAGACATTTCATGCAAATTACTGTTAACATAATTTGTTATTGAACTGTAATTGAAATACATTGAGGGTTCAGTATTACAGTAAAAGCTTAATTAACCGGCATGCTCGGGAAACGCCGATTTCCGGATACCTGAAAAGTCCGGATAGTTGAGTGTGACGGGAAAAATGGGCGGGGGGTAGATGGTGGCCTTTCTTTTTTCTTCTTCCAAATGATTTGTTTTCGTCATTTTGAAATGCGCATTAAATATAATTTTAAAGAATACTTCTGTATCTTCCATTACATTATATTATGAAGATTTCAATTTAACACTGATGAGAAAAAAAGTATGATCTGTAGCCGAATTTTTACTGTAAATATATAGATTATAAAAATATACAAATAGCTGACGAAAAAAATATTTTACTCAGCAAGCATAATAAAACTCTTTTAAGTTATCATAAACAAATTCCAGATTGAATATTAATTATCTAACTAATTATATTTTAAAAAATCTCAAAAGTTATTGCGCAATACGCGCGCCTCTAATTCCCCCGCACGTGATATTACGTAATCGGAATCAACATCTGCCGGTATTCGGAGAATAAATGAATAAAGGGGAAAAAAGACTTACCAACCTGGAGTAACACCCCATGAGCTTTTTTTTCTCACCGATTCTGTCGAGTTCGTTTTTCGCCGAAAGGTGAGGACCTTTTAATTTTTAGGGGGAGACCCTCACTTTTGCTTTTGGCCCTCCATAAAACAAGTCTGTGTACGTCACAGTACTGTATATTGCTTTTGACCCCCTTCTACACCCCTCCATGCGGAGCGAACGCTGCATTCCAGAAATAAATTATCCTCGTGAATGGAACGGCGCGCGGATGTAAAATTTTTAGAAAAACTCCTTTTCTAATTTTTCCGGTTAGTTGAGCTTTCCGGATACTTGAATGCCGGATAATCGAGAATTTACTGTAAATTGAACAGCAAAAGTTTGAAAAATATTTAATTTTAATACATAAATTTTATTACAAAAATTGGCAGCAATCTAATTAGCTACAATTATAATATATTTAACATCAAATCATTTATTACAAAAAAATGCTTTTCATTATTCGAATCAGTACAAAAACTTTAAGCAGGGACTACAGCAAAATTAACAAAAAAAATTGTATATAATATAAGAATAATTAACGCACATCAAACCCATAACATCTACTTTTGTTGAAGGCTGGCTGGTTTTGTTTCTAAATCCATCCTCCAAGCCATGTATTTGCTCAAGAGTAAGGGCTACCTGCAAAACAATATTCATCTCAAAATACGGCAATAATGTAACAAACAAAAGTATGTCAAATGAACAGTAAGAAAACAGTTTTCTTCAGAATTAATAAAAGGTTTACTCTAAAAAAATGTTTAATAATTCATAAATATAAAACATAATTCCATGTTTGTCTCTAAACCATGTCTGCAACCATGTTTGACTTTAAACTATTGTACAACTTCAGTTTTAGCAATGGGTCAACTACAAGACAGTTTCAAGGTAAATCATGCTTTTTTTTTTGTTATTGTTTGTATTGTAACTTTTTTAGATTTTAAGTTAGTTACACAGGAGTTTAAATGCATAAATGCATCAATTTATGACAAGGCTGTCTCTTTTCCAAGTGTGGTAACTTAAGTCACAAACAAGAAAAACTACCAATAATTAAAAATATAACAAAATTTCCATTTAAAGACTGAAATTTGTCAGAATTCTGTGTTAATTATTTATTATAACAGGTCTCATTTCAATCCACTTTTTTTGCCTTTCATAATGATCATGAAATCTGCATAAACATTTCCCTTCTTTTGTGCCTTCATTCATATGAAACAAAACTTCACAGTACAATAGTTGTCTTATTACATCTTGTATTAAATTTGCATTCATTTTACAATACATTTTTTTTCAACTTTTTATTTGCAGTCTTCTGTCCAGTGGTGTAACTAGGATGGGGCAAGTGCCCTGGGCGCATTTGCAAGGAGGTGCAAAATTAAGGAATTAATTGGTTGTATTTAATATAAAAGTAGGATTTTTTGAAGCTCTTATTCCCAAGATTCTTAAAAATTGAAATAGTTTCAACGAAGTGTGGGGAAATCCTAAGGATGGAGTCATTTTTACAATCCGTAAACCTCAAGATGCGACAAAATAACAAGTAATATTATGCTTCAGAGATTTTCTGACCGAAACCCTCATCAGGAAGTTAAAAACTCGTTTAGAGCTGCCACCCTATTGGGACAAATATTAGTTTCTCGATGAGGTGAGAAATAAGGGAAGATGGTTAGAGATAATTGTCTCCGCAGGGTTCTTGTTTCTTTCTTCTGACCTGGTTTGGTTTCTCACGGTATGCATGCTTCATACTGAATGATTGTGTCATCTTCTTCGGAAATTACTCATAAATGGTTAGCAGAAGTGTCATTCCTATTTTCAATCAGCCAAGAAGGAAGAACAGAAAATATACCTCCATTTTTTGCATAGTGTAAGTGCTCTCCAGAAAATTTAAAAAGACGTTCTTTGCATTGTTTTTAGTACTGAATATTTTCATAACTTGTATGATCAAAATGCCATAGTGTTTATTTTAAATTTTATTTCGCAAAACCTAGATGCAATTGTTCTGCCAAATGAGAAAAAAAACTGAGACAGCGAGAGAAAAGACCGCATAAAGTTTTGCAATTGCTGGTAAAAATTAAACAGATCTTAAATTGACATTGAAAAAATATAATTAATTAATTTTCGTTAAAATAGCAAAGATTTTCTAAAAGAATTTACATTTAAAATGCTAAAGAATTAAATAAGCATGCAAGAAGATTTAAATTATGAAGTATATCTCAAATGTTCTGCTACGTTTATAGCAGATTTTTTCCTCAAAAAATGATTTTCAAATAAATTAATTATGCCTTTTACACATATTTTTCTTTTGTATATTGCAAAAAGATAGTTTTGAAGATTATTATCCTCAACATGATAATAATTAATTCTAAGAAATGATATCGTCATGCCCAAACCTGAAGTTCTTTTGGATATGATGTCGGTAATGTATATATTTTCATTTATTTCAGAGAATTTTATTCTAAATTTAAATTTCAAACTGATTACTTCAATTTTAATGTTTTAGTTATAATTAAGATTCTAGTTCAAGCTTTAGACTAGATAAAATCTGGAATAATGTCTTTGCCCATGAAACTTTCGGCATTTAGAAGTTTAATCTCGCCAGTTTCGTTCCAGCAAGCAGACTTATAACTTTTCTATCAGATACCCCCTCTGCTTGTTTTGCAAAATACATTAAATCCCAAAAAATGTAAATTATTATACTATCGTCAAGTTAAATATTTTTAATCTCCTAATATCATTTAATTCTAAAATATGAAATTCCTCATGGCAATTTTGTTAACTTCAGTTTTACACTGCATAAAATGAATGAATCTAAATTTATGAAATTACACTTTTATAATTCTATTTCTTGTCTACTAAAATAATAAGGAAGTACAATTTTTCACATCAAAAACAAATTAATAACGTAATAATTTTAGTTCATATTTGAATCTGCATTTTTTTTCCCTGCAGTAACGTATCCCCTAATTGCATGTAATGAATTTTAACTTTGTCATAAGATGCTAGATAAAACATTAAATTTATTAGTTGTAAATTTTGATTAATAAATTTAAAGATATATATGAAATGATATGATGAATTATATTGTGAATATTATTAAATATATTAGTCACTAAGGTACTTTGTATGATTTTATCTGTATTTAGAGTTTTTATATACTGACTATGGGGGGAAAAGTAATGTACATATTTTTTCCATTATTATTTGTATGTGTGTGGGTTTTTTTCAATTAATTAAAATATTTGTGCACATTTTATATTATTTTTCAAATACGATATAAATGGAATGCACCACTTATTTATAAATTTCTAATATATCTAACATTTCTTACAAACTTTGAATTTCTTATTTAAACTATATTTAAGGGATTAAGGTTAAAATGAACCAAATTTTCTGTGAAAATTCAGCGAAATTTTGTTAAAAAAAGCTGTAACGTGTAAATCTTATCAACTCAAAAATGCTTTATATGTTATTTTTTAAGTTTATTTCCACTTGAAATCTTTGCATTCCCCAGCATAAAATTTCCGAAAAGAAAATGAGGATCACATTTCAAAAGAAAAAAAAGGGGGGACGCAGTTTCGGTATTTGCCCTGGGCACCATTTTATGTAGGTACGCCACTGCTTCTGTCAGCAACCAAAATCCGATGAAAGCATGAAAATGTAGTTTTATTTCAAATTATATGTTGCCTTAATAGTAAATTATATAAAAAATTCACAAACAAATAATTTTGTAAACATTTTTTTTATGTTTGAATTTCAAAACATTTAGATACATTTTAAAACATGGCTGTATGTGTGAAAGAACCATAGTGCTAAGGAAGATGAAAATTAGTAACTAACTTACAATGTCTATTTATAAACTAATAAAAAAAATTTCAACATTTTTTTCAAAGAAGTATCTAATAAAATTATCTACATAAATCAAGACATATTAAAATTATACTCTTATTCTCCCTATTCAGCTAAAGAGAAATATCAAATAAAAAAAATTCAGATTTCCAAATAATTAGAATTATTAATCACAAAGTATTAAAACTTACATGGTGCCAATATGAATCATAATTGCGCTTAGCTTCTACATTTTTGTTTATGAAATCCAAGTTTTTCTGAAGAAAATCTTGTAAACGATGACAGAATGCTTCATCTTCAGTACAGTAGTCAGAAATAACATTAAACCAATGTTTTTCCAGTAGGTCTGCAGTCAAGAATCCTTCAATAAGACCAGCTGCATAAGCTTGTACAGGATCAGGAAATGATTCATTACTTTTTACTTGTATATAAGACCACCTATATAATAAATTCCATTGAAGAAACTTTTAACAGCTGTTAAACAAAAAGTAAAGCACACAGAAAAAACAAACATTTTTTTCCAATAGGATGATAATTTTGTGTAGTTTTCAAAATATTTAAGATACAAGTTGAGATATTTATAGATACAACAACACAAAAAGGGTCAATTAAGATATTAACAGAATTTAAAAGGTAATATTTTAAAACACTTTATCCTCTGACTGCTGAATTTTTTAAATCACTATTTATATTCAATAAGTGCAAATATGTTTAAATACCATTGAACCAAGCAAATTGTCATTTATATGCAAAGCTTTATTGGTATATTATGATTCAATGCAAAAAATACTACTGAGTAAACACATTTAGCTTGCAAAATTTGCAGGATGCAGCAAACAATAGACTTGCTTCCAACTTGCCAAAATTTCTGGAGAGGCAGTCGGAGGATTAATACAAAAACTACACCCTATCACTGGTTATTCTATATTACTCAAATATGTTAGTCCATAATTAAATTTAGAATAGATATACATTGAACTGTATGGATCAATAAATTTTGGACAAATTAACTTTATAATTAATTTTAAGCATCAAATAAAACTTTTACTGAAATGTTCAATTATATCCAAAATGATATACAGTAAACTCTCACTACAACGATATCCGACACAACGATAAATCCCTCTACAACAATAAAATTTTGTGGTCCCGGTGAATTTGCTTAGAACACAATGTTAATCTCCCCTCAATATAACGATATTCTGTACAGCAATAAACCCCTGTACAACAATTTTTTTTTTTAAATCTCAATGCCATTTTTTTCTTCTGTAACAATATTTCATGGAGAATAAGCAAACTGATAATGATGAAAATTCGAAAAATGACGATGTTTCAGATGGCTGAAGAATGTGTTTTGAGACTTCAAAAGTCTTCAACTCAGCTTGATGAAAAAAAGGGGCAAAATGCCTGGAATTAATATGGAGTAATATTTAACAGCGGATGATGATCTTATGGTTTTTTAAAGAGTTACTGAAGAAGATAACCCATTTCATCTGTGGTTTCTGTCCGAAATCACACCCGAAATGGAAAATGATGATGAAGAGGATGATACAAATGCATAGCAATCTTTATCGGCATCCCTTTATGGACTTCAATCAAGGGTGGTGCCAATGGGAATACCAGGGCCTCCCTCCCTATAGGGGATGTTGTGCCCCCCCATCGGGGAAAATTTTTGTACTGTGTTTACTCAACGGGGTATTCAACTAATAAATAAATAAAGATCTGGCAAAAATTTAATACCAATTTCATTACACTTTACCCCTAGTACAGCAAGTCATACAATACAATATAGGCAATACAATGCTTTTAGAATAATTTTTCTTCTTTGATTGGGCAAATATTTGCAACACTCATACAAAATTATTATATTTTACTAACACTGATAAAGTTTTCACCCTGTTCAAAATATGATATAAATAAAAAAAACTACATGTATAATCCAATTACGGAAATAATAATTCTTTATAAATGCATACCTATTTATCAAAAGAACAATTAAATTTAACTACCATTCTATATAATACTTCAAAATGAAAATTTACAAATATGCCTTCAAAAAAAGTTGAAATGTAAAAATTAAAGCATCTAAAAATAAAACTAAATTGAACTCACCCAGTCAGAAAAATTTCATCTTTAAAATCTCCATATGCAACTGAATTATCAGCAATAAAATTGTGAATAGTGAATTTTTTCGTATGCTCGTCATATGTTACAGAGGCATTTTTAACTTTCTCGCCCAAGCAGACTGATACAAAAAGGCTGAATAAAATCCAGAAAACTTTCATCATTTGACTGAAATAAGGAAAAAATTCCAAATATATGAAAAAGAATTTGTTATTTAAAATACAAGTATAAAACACCTAATCAAAAAATCATACATTCAATACGAGACCATTTCGAATTTCTAGACTTTCTGACAGTTTAAGTTATATCCTTTTAGACAGTACCATAGACTATATACATAATTATATAATAATACACGAAGTGATAAAAAATATTTAAATAATATTAACAATAAACATACAATACACTGACTGTATTGAACAAACACTTTAGTAGAAAAACATTTATAGAAATAAAAATTTAAGATACAACTGCAATGTACAAATTTTCAGCTACTTATTAGATATCTAAAAATTACTTTTACTCATTATAAAACTTAATTCAAATTCATTGCTTTTAATTTTTACCATTCTACTTCTTTGGATAAAAAAAAATAAGATTTAAGTTTTTACACAGTCTTTCAAGAATTACCTTCAACTAAAATAACAATGATAAAAATTAAAGATAAAAAAAGTCAACAATGGAAAAGTAAATTTTCTACAGTAGATCAATTTCATCAAAATTATAATTCCCAAATACAAACTTCGTCAATTATGTGGAGCCCAGGAAAGAAATTTCTTCAATAAAAATTATATCTACAAATGATTAATATTTTAATTCAAAAAATTAATTTACAGAGTTCGAAAACACAAGTGACAGATATACTTTTTTTGACAGGGCTAAAGATCTTGTTTTTATTAATCTGATAGTTTCCTATCAGAAATAAATGGGGTAAGAAAAATGCGTCTTATCGCAGAAATGATAATTACCGTTAAGCTACGCATTATTTGTGTTTGAAGTTCGTGACCATACACATTCCAACAGAAACAGAAACCAAACATACACATGTGACTTTGAATAATATTAAAAATAAATCGCTGGTGAATTCATGTGGATTGATTGATTGCTTTACAGGCCGCTGGCTATCGTTCAAGTAAAATTATTAAGTTGCGGGGAAACTTTTGAAATGAACCAAAGAAAAGAATATGAAATCAAAAAAATTATAATTCAATGTTCTACATTGGATCGACTAAAATTAATTAATAGAAAGAAATTAAAGTTATAAAATTTCCATACCAATCAGAATGCCTTATACAGAACCACTATCACAAAGAACACCACAATTCAGCCAATGAGGAGCATGGAAGCAGTCTTTCGATGGGCGTGTTTTTTTTTTTTTTTTTCCTTCGACTTCAGCGATTCTAAAAAGTTCAATCTAGAAAATATATTGCTAAGATGGAATGTAAAATTCACGTAATGGAAGACTGTGTAGATGCTTTTTAGTGTTGCTAAGATTTACGGCCTTATTCACGATCCATGGTTAAACCATGATCAGCGACTTCTTCCATGATAATGCGAATGGTTCTTCCATGATAATGCGAAAGCTAACCGAAATGCGTCACCAAATGTATGCCCTAGCGGGTTGCTATTTTGGCATGGTATCTCAATTTCTCGGTTGTTGGCGATTTTTAAAATTACCCTCTGCCTTCGAGACAAACGAGTTTTTCGCCAACTCGCCAATTAGGGTATAACACCCAGCCTATCGTTAGGTTATGTTATATTAACGTCCCGTTTTGAAGCAACACGAGGGCTATTTAGGGACGGACCTCGTAATTTTGAACCGCGGTCAGATGACGAGGACGACACCTGAGCTGGCACCCCCCTCTCCAAACTTCCGCGCCACACCAACGGGAGGACGTTTGGCCACTACGTATGATTTAGCGTGCAACAGACCCCATACACGGCGGATCTTCAGTGGAATCGGGTTTCGAACCTGCGACCCTCCGGTCACGAGGTCGAGACCTTACCACTAGGCCACCGCGGCCACTACCCAGCCTATCATTTCGGTCAGCATTCGCTTGTTCATGTAAATTCCAATTTAACCGCTGATCATGGTTTAACCATGGATGGCGAATAAGGCTGTTAAGTCTTGGAAAAAAATTAAATTTTGTGCAGATCAGTGAATTTTGACCGATGAAAAAGAAACAAAAGTAGCGCCAAAATGGGGTCAATTCACAGTCACGTATCAGCTCAAAAATGAACAGGCGCCTCAATCCCATGATACCACCTTACGCAAGTCGAATCTGATTGGTTTGTCAGCTCATATGACCTTCTGATTGCGCAAGCGCACGCGATGCCTTCGGCATCTGAAGTGGATACCGGGCAAAACTTTAAAAAACATCAGCGGCTTCGCTTTCAGCAAAGTGGGAACCTCGTAGCTTCGCTTTTTCATTGAAAACGTAAAGTGTCATAAGCTTATAATTGAAAAACCGCGCACATTCAAAATCAAAAAAGTTACTGGAATATTGGCGAGAAATCCATGTGACCGATGACATGATCCGATTAGCCAATTAGATTCGACTTGCGTAAAAGTGGTATCATGAGATTGAGCCGCTTTGAAAAATGAGAGCGCTTAAAGTCTTCCGCGGATCTATTGAGAGTCTCTCCGTACCGTTAATGGACTTTATGCATGTGACGTGACATCCATTGACACATGACCCTTAGGTTGGATCGATTTTTTTTTTTTTCAGAATTTCAAATCCTACCTATACAGAAAAGATGTTCTATGGTATATAGATAAATGGAAAAATAAAATAAAAAAATTAAATTTTAGGTTAAGAACCGCCGCAAGGGGTTGAATGTTTGAAAAAAATGGAAAAATACCTAATTTTGATTATACGATTTCTTAAAAACATTTTTATTAATCAAAACCTACATATGCGGAAAAGATGTTCTATGGTATGGAGATTAAGAGAAAAATAATAAAAAAATTTAAATTATAAATTTAATACTACCGGAAGGGGGTTGAATTTTCAAAAAAAATGGAAAAATAGTTAATTTTAATTATTGATTATACGATTTTATATTCGAAATTATTGTTTTTTTTGCAATATAAATAACCAAAAGAGATGATTAATGAGTAGTGAGTAGTATAATGTACATTGCAACATTTTATGACACAGCTCCCCCTCTCCACACCGTCAAATCAGTCCGGCTAAACAACTAGAGCAGTAGGCAATCCCATTTTTTTTCTGTCTCCTGCTTTATCCTCCCACGCCTCCACAAATCGGAAGTGGTACTTCATGGAATCTTCCCCACAGTCACACCTGTAGTGTGACTGTGGGGACTGTATAGATGTAACAAAGTTGGTTTCGACGGAACATCTGTCAACACAGGTGTCAAAGGAGGTATTATACGTAACATGGAACTGATCCAGACTCGTTCACTACAATGGTTTGTGTGCCAGTTATACGCCAACGCGCTTCCACTACGTCATCATTTTGCGCACGTGGATAAAACCACAACTGGGCCCAGAAGCCTGACTGGCGAAATAAGAAAATCGCTGGCCGGATGCGAGAAGCTATCTGTAGTTTCATACACGCCAATAGAAAACACGCTATGTGAAGTGACTAACAAGAAAGACTTAAGTACTGTTCAACTGTACTTAATGGAAATTTGTGAAGTCATAAACTGCTGACACTGCAGAGAAAGTCTGTCGAAGATAAATCCTGGAAAAGTTTGCCACTCAAGGTGGCTTAGAATCGCGAACAGAATTTTCAGGTTCAATGTAGAAAACGAAAATTCATCCGAGTCTTTTTTTACATTAACGACATTCATTACAAGAGTCTATGCGTCTATGTGGTTCAAGATCAAAACGAAACCATAATTTATGAGGCACAGCATTTGCATCAATCAATCGTTCTATCGAGTTATTTCTGGAATTATTTGAAGGATGTTATAGACCCTGCTATTAAAAGAAACTGATTTTTTGGTCATTCAGAAAATGTCCTGATATCAATGCTAGCTGACGACAGAAATCACATAAGGGAATTAGCCCTTCGAAGAATTCTGAAAGCACGCAAAGTCATTGCCTATTGCTCTAGTTGCTTAACCGGATTGATTTGACGGTGTGGGGAGGGGAAGCTCAGTCATAAAATGTTGCAATGTACATTATACTACTCACTACTCATTAATCATCACTTTTGTTTATTTATATTGCAAAAAAAACAATTATTTCGAATCTAAAATCGTATAATCAATAATCAAAATTAAGTATTTTTCGATTTTTTTAAAAATTCAACCCCCTTCCGGTAGTATTAAATTTATAATTTAATTTTTTTTTATTATTTTCTCTAATCTCACACACATGAACATCTTTCCGATAGTGGTTTTGATTAATTATTTTTTTAAAATCGTATAATCAAATTCAGTATTTTCCATTTTTTTCAGTACACAACCCCCTTGAGTATTAAATTTTTGAATAATTTTTATTATTTTTTCTTAACTCTTTTCAACCATAGAACATTTTTCCACTAGTAAAGGTTTTTGAATTAATTTATTTTTAAAACTCGTATAATCAAATTAGGTATTTTCATTTTAAAATTGAACTCTTTGCGGCGGTTCTTAACCCAAATTAATTTTTTATTTTATTTTCTCTTAATCTCCACAATAAACATCTTTTCCGCAGGTAGTTTGATTAATAAGGTATTTTTTTCTAACATGATAGAGTCACCAAACCTGGACAACATGCCGAGGTCAATCTTAAACAACTTATATATTCAAAAGGCTCCTTGATGTATTTAGAACTTTTTGAAATGGCCTGTGAAGAATACAAAAAAACCGTTTTACACGAACATCTTCACTGATAGCAATATAAAGAGTCAATTATTTTTATTTTGTTTTACAAATATATATCCTCACTAACTGGATCTTGAATGTTCTACTAAGATATATTGAAAGTGGTCATTGAATTGTAAAAATATGTTAATGCTAGCTATAAAAATGATTGAATAAGACAATAGTGATTATGTAAGTTTCATTTCAGATGTTATGTAGTTTAGTATCTCTCATATTTGTTAGTCAGAATGTATTTTATTTTGTCCTTGTTCACAATGTAACATGCTTTACACTGATTCTTGGACTATCTGAGTCTTCAAATTGTATTATAATGTGTGTTGTCGATGGCCAATTCAGCACTACGCTTGAATCTAATTAATAAACAAACTAATTGATTAACAGATAATAGTGATGACTATTTTATTTTTAGTGTTTTATATTCATTTGTTTTGTTTAAGCTCAGAAAATTGTTTCAGTATAACTTACAAAATGAAAGGATCTTGAATGTCTCGAACTACATGTTTGTATTATTTTTGTTTGTCGTTGTGAGGCACAATTCAACAATACGTTAAATAGTTAATAAACAAGCAGTTTGAATAACAGGCAATTTAGTGTTTGGTATTTTATTTCTGATGTTTATCGTTATCTCATATTTGTTTAGCTCTGAAAATTGTTTTATTACCTTATCCAGTATATATACTACTGATTTTTAATATCTAATTACAATTTGTATAGTTATGTTTATGGTTATGATGTACATATCAACTATATGTTAGATGCCAGTTAATAAAGGGATAACTGAATTACATGCTCAGTTTAATGATTTTGCATTTTATTTCAGACTAACTGTTACCCGCGACTTCGTGCGCGAAGAATTTGAATTATTCTTTTTTTTTAATTCACGAATGTAAATGTTTTGTTGCATTTTGAAAGGGGAAAGGAAAAGTTCTGATGGTTGATAATACTTAATTGGACGGCTGACAAGAGTGTACTGTACATTTTTGCTGATATAGTTATGTAAATTGTTTATCTATGATGATATACTTTTGTATACCACGTTATTTGCACGGATGTAGAGGTTGTGTGGGCTGTACACACGTGAACAGGCTACATATAGTTGCCCATGGGAAAAATATGGTTTTTCCAAATGTGCGCCTGCCACTTTCAGTGTCTGGCCCTGAGCCTCGCAAATGATATTTTTCCAGGGGTTTGTTACCTTTTGAGCTGAGATGATAAATCCTTCGGTATTATCGGAAGGAGTGGAATTAAAACACTCTCTCTTCTCCCTATATCAGTCATAACAGTGGCTTTCACGACGTTTGTACCTAGGTGTGTAATTTTTAACCGTGTTCCAAAGCGCAGTCTCGGTATATCGAGGTTACGTATTAGGAGTACTGGCACACCGACTATCATTCTAGGCTTGTCGGAAGGTGCCCCTGGCAATTCTAAGATCTTGAAGAGCTCTACAGAATATGATGCTCCTTGTTAATGCCCATTACCGTATCTACAGAAGGATATTTTGTAATATCTCACTGTGAAAATTAAACAAAACATCGAGAGAATAATTCACTAACGTCATTGGATCACTGTGTAACCTTATTGAAAGCTGTAAATGCTACCACAACAGGAAACCGGAAGTGTAAAGTCTCCTTTGTTGTTTATGGTCAAAGAAAGCAATATTTTCTTATATTAATTTTAACACTGGCAAAATCCCGCGCACGAAACAGTAATTTGGCTTGAATTTATTTCTATAAGAATAAAAAGTATTGTTAGAAATTACGTTAAAAAATATTTTTAAACCTTTATAGCAATCGGAGAAAATATTTCATCGCAATGGCATTAATAGCATTAAAAAGATCATTTTCCGGTCTTTAAAATGGCATAAAAATAATTGTTGTCTAATAAAGATTTCGGAAGTTATTGGCAAAAAACGTCTAAGCAATAGGCTTAAAAGCGGCTAATGTTCGTTATTTAATTAAATATCTTAAGAACTAATTAACTCTGAAATTTGAAAATAGCACCTTGTGTGTAAATTTCATGTCGCTACCGTTCACCGTTTAGGAGGAGTTCTTGTGACCGACCGATCGACCGGCAGACAGACAGATACATGTAATTTCTGCCTTGTTTTATAGATATTTATAAACATAAGCTAAACTTTCAGAAACAAAGATAAATTAGTTCAAAGTCTAACCGTTTCCTAGCAGCGAAGTAGGTATAAATTTGCGTTATTTCAAAATCGTCTGCACGTAAAATTTAAAAAATTAATAAAAATTGAATGAAAAATGTCACAGAAATAAAATTAATATCATTGAAAAGGTAAAATTTTTATCTTTAAGATGGTGTAAAAATTATTTGTATCGGATAATTTGTTCCGAAGTTACAGCGGAAGAAATGATTACGTGATAGTTGATTTAAAAAATAATTTATTTCACACGTTTTCGCATTCCTGAAGGATCACGTGACAGTTGAGTGAAAAATAAAAATCTTCATCGCGAATCGCGGAGTCAATGGGCTTTCTTTGTTAACTATTTTTAATCTGTAGTAAAAAATAATTAATTTAACGTGATTTCACCTAGCCTATGTCCGTTCTCGGGTTTCAAGCTACAACTCTGCCAATTTTCATCCAAATCGGTTTTGTGGTTTGGTCGTGAAAGCTTAACAAACAGACAGACAGACAGACAGACAGACACACTTTCGCATTTATTATATTATTAAGGATTAAGGATTAAGGATTAAGGATAAGGATAAGGATTCTTGGTGCTAAATGCAAATATCCTGGTGGTACAATTCCTTCTTCATCTAAGCATGTTTTTTACTGTGCTTGCTTTCATTATTCTCCTTTTGATATTCTTTATAAAATATTACCTCATTTCAAGATCAATATTATCAGATAAATTTCCTTTATTTTATTTATACAAAAGAGTATGAAAAGTTTAATTTTCATCTGGAAAACTCTAAGTTATTAATAAAAATGAGAAATAACTTCTTAAAATGCAATTTAAATTTACAGAAATAAGATGTTATATACAGATATTTTTTTTATTTATAATATGTATATTAAGCATTCTTTTAGTAGAAAATAAATTAGTTTAGCATTGTAATATATGTAATGAGAAATTATATATAATATTGTAATAATAAAATAGTGTAACATTAACCAGACTAAATATTTTTTATCAGCACTTTCATTTTATTGCATTTCACAGAACAAACCATTTTTAACTTAGAAAGCTTTGTGTAGGATATAACTAAGTATACTTAATACACATCTCAAAATTACTTTGCTAACTTGGAACACAAATAACAATAGCTTTTAAGGTTATTATTATTCCCAGTCGTATTATACAGCATTATATTGATAAAAATACACGAATGCACAAATGTTTAAATTATATTGCATACTGTGTCACCAGATGACTTAAAGTAACAAAAAAAAAGGAATGTTTTTTTATTTGCTGTTGAAAAGGAGCCATACATCAAAGAAATTGGATATAATGATGAGAAATGGCAAACATTCGTGAAAAATTAAGTAACTTTTACTTTTCTATCCATTTAAAAAATATAATGAAACAGTCTGCTAGCTTTCAAAACCTTCTTTTTGCTGTAATTGAATGTTTTGTATAATTGGTTCATCAAAGATGGTGAGGATGGAAAATACCTATCATATGCTAATTGCATGAACTCGTCACATCCACTGGCACATGTCCCTCGAAGTATAAATGTTTTACATGTTAATTCTAAAAAAAGATTAATTAGAATAATTCTTCAGCTAACGATCTTATTGAAAGTTAGTATTGAAATTTAGTATGTTCTAAATTATGTATAACTTTTCGATTGTATTTATTAACACTAAAAATAAGTTAGTTATTCAATGTATTTTCTTACAGATTATAAAATAAAATATAAATACTAACAAAGTAAATCTCCTTCTTGCTAGCTAATTTTCTCAAATAAATAAGCTATATACCTTAATGTGAAAATAAGAAAAAGATATACATTTATATTTATTTATATAATATTTTCTCACTTTTTTTTAGCTTAATAGCTATTAATAAATGCTATAAAAAGTTTTCTAAGAGACAACTACACTCTTCTGAATAAATAGATAAAAAATTATCAAGTTAATTGAAAATGTGATTAGAATAGGATTTACATTTGCATCAGTTCAATTTTTTAATTGTAGATTTTTTAAAAGGCAAATTATCAATCCATTACTAAAAATGCAAAAATTGAATTGTTCACTGAAGAAACTTAAATGATAGGTTTTAGAAAGAAATTACTAGGATATTGTTGAGAAACACAGTAAGTGAATTTTCAAAAATATGATGGCGAATTGAAATTCAAGTACGAAATGATTTTAATGAAAATTTTTCTATATTATTTTGCCCACGTTGGGTAACACTGTTATATAGTGAATATGTGTAATGTTTCAAATGAACACAATAAAAACAGTTTAATGCAAAATATTGTTTTATTACACAACAGAGCCCACTTTTCAAATTATTTTCCATGGTTGAATGAATGTTTATTGTATTCAATTTCAGACACAAAAACAATGTTCACTATGCAAAAAAAATTGTAAATGATATAATTTAAAATTATAACACATAAAAATGGATTGTTCAGCTAACGAAAATGATTATGGTTCCTCAAAATAATATTTGTAACTAGAGTAATAATAAAATTTTTAACGCTTCATATACTTTCTCAAACTACAATGGGAAAAGATTACAAACTGAAAATTAGCAGAAAATATTTTTAGATTTTTTTCCCCTAATATTTAACATTAGAAGAAATCTATAGTCATCTACGAATTTCAAAGTTGCTTCTACTTTTGTACTGTAGCAAACTCGTAAACTGATACGATGAAATAAAAATATTTTGAATGCATATGTATAAGATTTTATGCTTAAAATAAAGAAGCATACCAACCCCAAAAAAGAGTTGTTAAATTGTCAGATGAAGCCAATAATGTAGCACAGAGACTTCAAATTTCATGAGTTTTTTTTTAAACCAAATAATCTCTTCAAGTTTTCTTAGGTAGACAAATCCAATATAATTTAATAAACTAAGCACATTTAGGCAAGGTCAATAATTATAAAACAAAGAAGTTATATAAAAAAAGTACTATAAAATAATCTAAACACAATATGAAAAAAGTTACTGTCTTAAAGTAAGTAGGAAAATATGTTATTACTAGCTAATAACCTGGCGTTACTCGGGATCCATATTTTTTTTCATATCATTACAAAATATTAATAAAAATATGTTCTGCAAAATATAACATCAAAAAACAAAAAGTGAGAAAATACAAGAAAATGATTTTCGATGTTTAATAATTAAAACAGCTGTAGCATAGTATTGCGTCCCGCGCATTGTTTGCAAAACAAAGGCGCTTCCGAAATTTTAAAAAAAAAATGCTAAAAATCAGGAACGTTACCCAAAAGCTTTAAATTGCTCTTATTAGAATGGGGAAGTTTTGCCTTTTACACTGAAACACGCTTACGTTTCTAGGATGAGAATACATGCAGAAAATATGCCAAAAATGCCTGAATTTAAAACATAAAATTAAATAAATAAAAAATATAATTCGAATTTAAAAAATATATTACAGCGTTAGCTCCCTTTTGTGCTAATGTATGATTGTGCCAAGTTTAGTTCCGGTCAGTCAAACGGTCTGGGAGTGCTTAAAGAACAAAAAAAAAAAAAAAAAAAAAAAAATAAAAAAAAAAATTTTTTTTTTTTTTAAATATATTAAGTAAGGATTTTTTTTTGGCTACAATTTATTATAACAATTTCATTACAATAATTTAAAGATACGAATAGGGGTTTTTCTTCTTCTTTTTTATTGTTGCCCAAAAGTTGGCCTAGATTGGACTATTTAAATTAATGGGATTATTATCTTGAGCTACAGGAATAGCTCAGAGAGCAGATATCGCCAGTAGTACTCATAAATTTGAAGTGGAACAAGTCAAAGGAAAAAAGAAACTTTAATTGGAACGATGACACAGTTTGTTAAGCTAATTTTTTTTCCTACTTCAAAATGTATTTTCATAAAAAAAAATAATAACTTTTCTGAACATAAATACAAAAAAATTGTACTACTTGTTTTCCATGTCTTTCGTCTTACTTCTCTATCACTGCACATTAAAAAAAATATCAATGTAATCCAAATTCGGCGTTCCTGTAGTGTTGGAAAAGAAATATATTCTTTCTTTTAGTCATTTTTGTTATATCCGGACGGAAGGCTTACAGTGGTCCCCCTCCCACTCTGAGTTTTTCTGCGAATTTGCAGGAGGGTCTTTGACCCCTGTGCGCGTTCCGTTGGAGGTTCGGAGAAAATTCTCGAAGAGCAGTGTCCCGGCTGTGATTTTTGACCAATAGTGATTTGAGTTTGGGGACTTCGAAAAAGAAATTTTGGATTCGAGGCAGATCGGAGTTTGGACGAAGGCGGCTCCGGATGTAGGGAGTGCAACGTAATTTTGACCGGGAGCCCTCGGGTTCGCCGCGGAGCGAAGAGATGTCGTAAGTTGTTGGGTTTTTTCGCTAAATGACGTAAACTTTGAGGCCCGAAGTAATTTGATTCATGATTGTCTGTTCGTCAGACAAATTTGGTGACATCTCGTGCAGAAATCGAATAATTGGTTATTTGAATAGACCTGTGTCTCAAAATAAAGTTAACCCTGAAACTGAAAGAATATCAGATGTAAATTCGCAATCTTGACCGGAAATGCTACATATCCGTTGAAATTAGTTTTAAAAAAAATCGTAGTTCATTCCACGTAAAAGGAACGAATAATCATAAATGAAACTTTCTGAAAATTTCTGTTTACCTTTGCTGAGGCAATTTTGGGTAATAAGGAAAATGTTTGACGCGGAACTGTATGTGTGAAGGTGGGCTAAATTAGTATGCATTTGCGGAGTTTAGGCTCCTTGAGTATTTCCGGTTTGTGCTAGAATTTGTGAAGATGGTGCAATGAAATGTTTATTGTTTAAAGGGAAAATTGATTTGTTTTTGTTTTATGTCATGAAATGCAATGTAAATTGTGATGAAGTAATTATGATATTTTAACCAGGAAAGCTTTTAAGCGAATGTTATTGCGGTTACTATGATCATTTGATATCTACCGTGAGCTACAATTTGGGTTAACTTTATTATGTAAAAGGTTTAAGTGAAGTGATCATGTTATACGTAGTCTGCAAATAAACATGTGTATCGGTGAACGGCATATGCCTTAATTCTTGAAATTTCTTGCTAAATGCCTCAAAATTATATTGAACTTGGCTTCTCAAACAAAATCCTGGTTTGTGTTTTTATATTTGTGATGGATCATGTCAATGTACTGTTGTTTATGTTTTATTGAATTTTTTAAATAAATGTATGCTATTCAGGTCTGCACAGGTTGATTTAATGTAGGAGGACAGACTCCTTAAAAGTTTTAAATTATTACTTCTCTTTTAAATTAATCTTGTTCTTATTCAAAATTTTACATTTAATAATTGTTTTCCTTTGTTAAAAGATCTCATGTAGACAGAGCTTCCTTAAGGCATGGCCTGGAAGTAACTATGGGTTATTGCATAATAAAACACAACGCGAAAAATTTTTATTATTATTTGACTTCAGAAGTCTGGCATTCTTTATGTATGATAAAATCTAAAATAAGATAAATAAACAAAATTTTCAATACGACACTTACGTTGGTGTAAACTAAGAAAATATGTTATTACTAACTGATAACCCGGCGTTGCTCGGGATCCATATTCTTTCATATCATCACAAAATATTAATAAAATAGGTTCTGCGAATAAAACACCAAAAGACAAAAAAGTGAGAGAGAAAACGATTTGTTTCGATGTGCATTAAAATTAAAACACCTGAAGCATAATATTGCGCCATGGTCTACGCGCTTCATTTGCAAAACAAAAGCGTTGGGGTCTCACGAAGGAATTTGATTCACACGCCAAAACGCCTCAGAAAACATTGTATGGGAGATCCTTTATATATCGGTAACTACATATGTTAAAAACATAACTAAAGTCTTATTTTAGAGATAAAGGGTAACAACAGAAGTTACAAAAAAAAATGAAAATCGGAATGTAGTTCAGCGACTACTGAGTCGCAAAATTTGGCTAAAATGCGCATGAATTAAATTATGTATGGTATTTTTCATATAATCGACCGATCATACACAGAATTGTAACATATCCACGCACAATTGAAGAATTCAAAACAAAAGAATTGATATTGTAATATATTTTATTAAGAAATGAAACAATTTTCATTGTAACCTTAGTTTCATTTTATTTCGCCAATTTTCTATACATTAGTGTTTCAGAGAAACAAAAGAGAATTGAGAGTAACTTCGAGAAACAAAAGAGAAACCGAGAAACAAAAGTGTCACGCGAGTAAAGTAGTCCTACGCCTTTAACATCAGCGACTGTTTGAAAAAGACAGCCACCCGTCATTTTTTAATCTACAGAAATAGCTCAGAAAGCAGTTATCAGTAGTAGTCCTCATAAATTTGAAGTGGAATTGGTCAAAAGAAAAAAGAAACCTTAATTGAACCGATGACGCAATTTTTTAAGCTATTTTTCTCTAATTGTTAATGATTATTAAAATTGTTATTGATTTTTCATAAATAAATCAATAACATTTTTCTTAAGATGTAACTATAAAAGAATTATACTACTATAGAGGGACGAGACTCAAGTTTGTGTGTAGTGCTGCTGAAGAATCCATTCAATTTTAGGAACCATTTTTTATTAGGCTACGTTCCACAGCACAGAACATTAAAGTTACAAAACAGAGAACAACATCACGTGACAAGCACACCGACTAGAATGACAGAGAGGCATCATGGGAAAAAGATGGCTCCAGTAGCGCCACCTACCATAGAAAGGAGAAGGCAGCTGATTGTAACCGCTACACTACTTGTTTTTCATCTCTTTCGCCTTGCTTCTCCATCGCTGCACATTAAAAACATATCCATGTGCTCTACATTTGGCTCCTCTCCCTTATTTTCAATCATTTACATTAAAACACCGTTTATACTTCTTTCAAGGGACTGATGTAAAATGAGGTATAAATGAAAAAATGTTTAATCGAAACGAAGTACTCTATCATTACAATGAATACGAATGAATCGGAACTGTCATGAAACGAAACGGTGCTTTACTGTAATTTATTTGTCCCCGAGTTCACACTTTATATGTTTAATTAAATCTTGTTTTTGTGCATTTCCCCCCAAAAAATTTTGATAACTTACAGGGAAATAAATATGGTTCGGCGGGTTTCAAAAATTATTTGGTTCAGTCTCGTTGACCATTTTTAGAGGATCAACGAGACTTAAAATTTGCTTCGTGGAACTAGATATTATCATTACAATTAAAAATAAAGTTGCAGACGATAGGAGAGTTTTTGTATTATAATATTTTACATACAAGTAATTTTAACATTAAAATATATAATTAAAAAAATGTTTATTTAAGTGCACGTTGTCATTCCGCTGGCTTATTATCAGGTCCAATAAAGTTTAACACGAAAATATTTTCACCTCGAGAAACGGCGGATATATCAGATAGTTTGGAATAAATTCCTGCATTCTACCTATAATATTTTTCATAATTTATGAAAACTGGATCATTAGCTTAGTAGCAAAGTGGAATACGCATACATACAAATATGCAGTTTAATAAATAACGCAATGGTTAATCGCGGCGTCAGAGAATCTGCACTGTAAAAAAAATATCCGTCAAATCACGGAAAAAGTACCGGCAGCAGTGTTGCCGGCAATATTCCGTTCCGTCAAGCATTTCTCCGTTTTTCTACAGAAAATTCCGTTTCTGGTTTTTCCGTTGTTACTTTTACCGTTTTCAAATTCTCCGTTTTTTCACAGAAATTCCGCCTTTGGTTTTTCCGTTTTTGCTTTTACCGTTTTGGAATTCTCCGTTTTTTCTACAGAAAATTCCGTTTTTGGTTTTTCCGTTTTTACTTTTACCGTTTTCGAATTCTCCGTTTATTCACAGAAACTCCGTTTTTGCTTTTACCGTTTTCGAATTCTCCGTTTTTTCACAGAAATTCTGTTTTTGGTTTTTCCGTGTTTTCAAGGAAATTCTGTTTCTGATTTTTCTGTGTTTTAACAGAAATTCTTTTTTTTTAAGGTCCCCTTTAGTGTCGAAAGATGCGATTTTTGAGACAAATAGTTAAGAACGTCCAGGGCTCTTATCAATTGCAAAGCAAATTAAAAATTTTTTACGACATTATTATGATCTATTGTTTACATAAATGACAATTTTCAGTAGAAAGTACATATTAAAAAAAATCTTTTTTAACGACTGTTTTAAATTTTAGAATGATTTGCACATCACAGGATTTTACAATACCTACTTATTCCCTTTTTTGCAAAATTTTAAAATGCTACAAAAGTGAAATGACTAACTCTGAAGAAAATATGCATAATTTCTGTAATTTTTGTTCCTAAACCGGAAATATATTTTTCAATGCCGTTATTTTATTTTTTTAAGTGCACATAAATTTTATGATTTAAACCGAAGTTATAATTTTATGACATTTTAAAGAAGGCAATATGGACACCAAATATTTAAAATTTCAAAGTTTTTCATTAGAAGGTTTCAAACAGTCATGTACACAATATTCGGAAAATTTAAATGAGTGCTGAAGGTAGTATTTGTGTTTCATTTCGAGTTAACGAGTCCGGGACATGATCAACCCTTTCTCGCAAAATCCACACTTTTCCACTCTTTAAGGGGTATGTGACCCTCTTAATTTACTGTTCTTTTTCCCCCTGAGTATCTATGGAAGTGCCATTATTCTATTTCTTCTATTATTTTATTTTCCTTGATACTTTCAGCAACGCCCTATTCAACTCAATTTCTTTAATTTTCATTTTTACTGAATTTACTCAGCATATGCTTCAGTTTTTATCACCAATAAAATTCATATTCAATAGAATACTATGAAATGACGCAACTAAAAATCGAGAGTCGGAATAACTAGTAATAACATGAATAAATTGAGAAATACCAATTCAATTGATTTTATGCAATCTTCTTTCTCTTAAGCACATTAGAGGAAAAAAAAATGCTTTTGAATTTTAAGGAATGAAAGCAAGCGTATAACACTGGAAGGAGAGGGGAATAATTGTTTTTTTAAAAACAGTTCATGAGTTTGAGATTAAATTATTAAAATGCTTCCATTTTAAATACACAAAATATTCAACATTTTCCTGGTTAATACTATGATGTGTCTCTAATGTTTATGCTACTTATTCTTAATGAATGATTGTTTCTATTTATTTTGGAATGTGCAATTGCAATAAAACTTTCCATGTGCACACAATGTCAGTTACCTATAAATACTTCAATGTGCTTTCCTTAAATCTTTTTTTTTTTTGCAGGTATTTAACTCTTCCCTAATTTTAACAAAATTTTCCTATTAAATTCAGGAAATACTTTTTAAAATTTTTGCATTTTCACAAAAATTTTCTATATCTTTTCATTTTTGAATAATTCAACTTCATATCCTTTAACATAAGTTCACATTTAGTATATGTAATATTATTTATATCACCACAATTTTAGGGTCCAAATAAACAGCTAAATTTTCTTTTAAATTTCATCAACAATTCTCATGTCACTGAAAATTATACTTGTTTGAAAAAATTAAACTTTGTTTGGATTTCATACCCAAATAAAGCAACTGGTATTTAACTTCCCTATTTTTAACAAAATTTTCATATTTAATTCAGGAAATACTTTTTAAAATTTTTACATTTTCACAAAATTTTCTTCAAATATACATTTTTTTTATAATCCAACTTAGTGTTGTTAACATAAGTTCATATTCAATAAATGCAATATTAAGGTCACTACAATTCTAGCACCCAAATAACCCAATTTTCAGTTATTGTTAAAAAAAACCATCTTAAAATGAAAATTCTTATTTTTTTTAATATTATGAAAAAGCTTTAGATTTCCAAAGAATATCACAAATTTCTCAAGTAGAAATTATGGAGCTAGATCCTTATACAAGTTTTATTATTTTTTAACAAATTAAGTTTTAAATAGATGAAGAAGTGATGAATGGAAGGCTATGTTTTCAATCTTCCTGAAGAGAATTCTTCTTGCTCAGTTATTCAAAGACGGTGTATGGTTGTTTTATATCTAATGACACAATAGGTATTATTCTTAATATGAAAGGAAAAAATTGTCTAAGTCTGGCTTCAAGTGGAAATATTGTTCCAAATATGTATCAACGCAAAAAACGCAGGTCATCAAATACTGCTAGGGGGAGATATTTAATGTTAAAACAAAATTCTCCAAGTCAAAGGTATATTGAAAAATCATTACAATGCTCAGTGTCAACTGTAAACACAATTATTAACACTGATTTAAATTATAAAAATAAAATGCTCATCTTCTTTCTCCATGTTGTATCGCTGAACCCAGAATAGGCTGTAGAATTCTTTTTGAAAAGAATCAGGAGAAAAAAAAACATTTTAGCAATAGATGAAATACAGGTCTACTTAAATGAATGCAAGAAAAAAAAGAGATCAATTTGTTATCATCAAGAGGAGAAAAAATACATTAAAACATTGTTCAAAGAATCTAAAGAAGTTTTTCTAAGTAATTTTTGATTGTGGTAGGTTTTTCATATGATGGAAAATTAAAAGCAAAGAGTGCTACAATTCCATTAATCAGTAGAATTGCATCAAGACAAAGCAAGCAGCCCTTTGTAGACATTAGAAAGCTGACGAAGAGGAGATAAAATATTTCTTTCGATACTACAAAAAGCATTATTGTCATGACAATTATGATGTAGAAAGATTGTTAAGTATAAGGATTATCCAACTGAATATTTAAAACAACAAAAAGTTGTGAAAAAAAGGCCATCAAAGATGTGCGAACAACCTGAAGACTTAGCACTCGGCGAACTCTCAGTTCTCTGCCTCACACTCAGCTAGTTTCATTGAGTCATAGCGGATAAAAAGCAACTGTGATGTGTGTGCCAAATTTACGACTAAAATAAACCAATGACTACTTCTATAGAACCATTATGACATACTTATAGAATAATTTTACAAACTACAAGTAAAATGTTACCATATAACAATTTATAATCAATACATTGAACACTGATGTATACGCTGCAAAATGTTTGATACAGTTCAAATTCTTTAAGAGGGTAAGTCTTTCATAACAAGTTTGATTCAATTATGGAAACAGAATCAAAATTAAAAAGGATGTATAGAACCATCACAACATACTTATCGAAAAATACAGTTTTAATATTCTTTCATACAGTTCAAATTCTTTAAGAGGGCAATTCCTTCATAACAAGTTTGATAAATATCAATTATGGAAGCACAATCAAAATTAAATAGTATGTAGCAAAATTTAAAGCATTTTACTAATACATTGAAAATCAATTCATCAATAATTGTGTATCTTAATAATGAAATGAAATTGCCATTTATCATTTATATTTGACTACAATTAAAATATATATAAAATACATTGAACTAAAGAAAATATTATATATATATATAAATGATGGCTATATATATTTTTAGATTTTATTGCAATTTTTTTTATTTTTTTAAAAAAAATTACTTTGTTTTTTGGAAATAATTTTTGATTTGTTGTACAGCATTGTTCTGGCATATGAATTTATTTTCAATTCCCAATGTTCAGTTGAATGTTCACTGCAAGTCAAAAAAGAATTTTCAATTTCCCTCAAATTTGCTATTAATCTTTTCAAAATTCCCCTTTGATGACTTGTGTTTGAAAAAATATAGTTGAAAATTTCACCGGATTTACAAATACAATTTACAAAGAGTTGCGAAGGATATTGTAATCCGGTTTTTGAGTTAGCAAACTCTTTAAATGACAAAAGAATATTAGTGACAGTTACTGCGTTGCTGGCATTATTTGATTTGCAGAGTTCACAGTAGATTTTCTGAAGAGATTTTGTTGAAATGTAGCCTGCCACATAAGTGGCACTGTTGAGCTCCAAATAATCCCAATTTTCCTGTGCTTCTGGGCAATCCATGATGGTTCATCAAAAACAAGATCTAGGCAATCTTCATCTGTTTGCGGGATGATTTGGGTGGATTCAAGAATGATGTCACCATCTGGCTCATAGTTAGCATTTCCATACATAGCAAACATCAATTCAGCTAATAACATCCGTGTCCTGTGGAGTAGGATGTAGTAAGTCCACTGGAGTAGGATGGTCATTCGCCTCACTTAAAGAGAAAATATCAATTAAACACAAGGAATTAGTAAACATTTTTAAGTTTCTATGTATTTTTTATAGTAATCAGCAAATTATTTTACACAATTTACTTATTTTTCATTTAAGACAGCCTTAAAAGATTTCTTAAATGTTAAAAATATTGTTAAATTTTAGAATAAATTGAACCTTCCAAATTTGTGTTAATAATCAAATAATTTGAAATTGAATTTTTTAAAGAATACCTAAAGAAATGATGAAAAAGTTGTGTTAAATAAGTTCAATAAAATAAAAGCAATTTATTAATTTACTCAGCTTTCTTTTACCAAACTCAAATTTTATAATTAAATAAATTAATTTCAAGCAATGGACAACATACCCGAGAAAAATAGCTTTCTAAGGCATCTTGGTTGAAGCAGCTGAAGAGGACAAGTTTCATTTTTTCAAACAATTCAGGTACCAGAAGAAGGAAAGCAGGCAGTGTGACTTGCCATCCTGTTATGCTGTGTTTATGCGGATCTATAAAACATAATGCGAGCATTAAAGAAATTTATTGACACGAGAACGAACTATGCATACATTAAGCCGAAGATTGAAAAATGAGTAAAATTCGTTCATACCTTTCTTCGTCTTTTGGGAAGCGAAAATATTTCAACTCCTGCGATTTTGCACGAGTGGCGTTACAAAAAATACATCTGTCATAATTCCTGCTGAATTCTGTTTTCTCAGACCTAGAAGCAAGCTAGAAGAATCAAAGAAGACAAAAAAAAAAATTCCGTTGTAAGTTAACCAAAGTTAGAACCACGCCACGATCAAAACAAATGAATTCCCCTGCGCATTCTTTTTGCGCAACAGGACCTGGCGAAATAGGTTGTTTGGCGAAAGCGTCAATTGGGGAAAAACGAAAATGAATAGCATATTAAAGTTATACTCGTTTAAAATACACACATTTAAAGCAGATATCGACTTTATGCCTTATATATGTGTATTTTATGGTAATAACTTGCTGATATCTTTTGGCCTTGATGTTTTTAAATACATTTTAACAGAAAGTAATATATTTCGGATTCAAAATTGTGCGCGTTGTCGCCAATTCTAAACCGGTTAGACCAGTTACGGCAGCCATAAAGAGGGGAAAAACACGTTTTCGCCTGTCCGATTTCGTGGTTTACGGATAGTCTCCGTTTGTTTACGGAAAAATAACGGTTTCGAGACATTATGGAAAATTTCCGTTAAAATCAGTAAATTTTCACCTGAATTTTCAGGTGGATTTTTTACAGTGTGATATTATTTTGTATATGACAGTGAAACAGAATATAAACTCATAAAAAAATTTCGAGTTGGAAATTGTATGGGGATGAATTTAATAAATTAAATATATTTTTATATTTCATTTAACCTCCAAATATAAACTCCATTTCTAACAGCTGTAGCATTTTATGATACTTTTAGCAACCGAAACAAGGAAATTTTTAATTTCATTTAGATTCCTGTCTTGAGTTTTTAATATAGAATATTTCAAATGATAAATAAATTCAATTACAGAGTTTTAATGAAGCTATTTATACTAAGTTAAGCGATTATCATGTGATTTACCGGATAATTTTGCCAAATCTGTTAAATGCTAGAAATACTTATTTTAATAATGGAAACAAACGTTTTGGAAACAACAAGTCTTTCACAAATTTTAATTTATTCATTTCTTTCTTTTTAAGAACAATCGTTTAACCAGTGATATAGAAAATCATTTAATAACTTTATTCGAGTATTTAGTTAAGATAAAATTAAAAACTTTTCAATTCCAAATTCAGATTATTTTGGTTTTAGAAAAGTCCCGTTTTATGTGCAGCAGCACGAGAGCTATTTATAGTCCAGCCCCATAATTTTGAACTGTGATCAGATTTCTAGGACAACACCTGAGCCGGCACCCCCGACTCTTAACTTCTGTTCCACACCAGCAGGAACCAGTGCCGGATTATCAATTTGATAAGGCAAATTAGGGAACTGTCTGGAGGCTCCAGAACCTAGGGAACCTAAAGGCCGATTTTTCTTTCATAATTTTAGGTAATTTTTTTTTTGCGTCGGTTTAATTTAGAATAGCCATGCACTTGAACTTCTATTCTTTTAAATTTAAGAACATTAATCTTAGGATTTTTTTCATGTTTCCAAATACACTTGCTGATCAATGTGACCTTTTTTACAGTTGGCTGACTGACTCACAAATCACCAACTCTGACTTTATGTTAGGATATTTGAATTGAGATATTTTTTTTCTTATTTTCCCCCATTTTATTTAAAATTGCTTTTAAACGAAAATTATTATTTTTTAACAAGCAAATGGATGCGTGAAAGGTGATCTGCAATTAACTGTTTTGTTATTTCAGTTGGTCATAATATTTTTACTAGAAAACGGCTTACATAGAAATTAAATAAAAATCAATAAAAAATATCTGGTTTTGGAAGTTTAGAATGGAAAGGGGCCCAAAAAACTTAAATTGTCTATAGGTCTCAACAGGGCTTAATCCGGCGGGAGGACGATTAAAAATTCAAAAGTCGACTCTGTTGAGAATTCAAAAAGATTTAAAATGTGCGATTTTGCGGATCTAGTCACCTAGTGGGAAAAAAAATTTGTTAAAACAAAGCAAAGTAGCTATTTGACACATTGTATTCGTTAATATTCGATCATAAAATCATTTATTTGCACACAAATTTTTTAAATCTTTTGTTACACCATAAATTTTTTTGTACAGATAGTAATTAATATTTGAGTTTCATTTTCGTGAGTTTCTCTTTAAAAAAATTCTACAAAAATGTTATGGTTAAATATTTGGATTTTTTTTAAACCTTATATATATATTCAATAAACTACCAAAATTTCGTTTCCATCGTCTTGAAATCAGATAATTATGCAGGTTACAAGCAATTAAATTTTCTTGCGTTACAAACTGTATTTCTACAAATTATAGACGCTTTTTTTTTATATGACTGCGTTGAAAAATATCTATACAATTAATAAAAAGTAGAAGTAGTGGCTCAAAACTATTTTTCTGAAATCTCGGAAATGTGTTTCTGGACTATCTTAAAAGTAAATTAACTCTTTTTCAATTGAACAAGCTAAATAGTGTTCTTAACTTATTTATGTAGGGATTTAACAGCAGATGGAATATTTACCGTCGGAATTATAATTTTTTAAAAACGAAAATACAATTGATTGATGGTTTTATAGCTATATAGAAAAAATCCGGTTCATTTATTGCCACCTTATGGTATCGCTCAATCTCCCAGTATTGAAACATTAACAGAAACAAAAGAAAATGAGTATTTTTTGTTACAGTAAATCTATTACTCTCACGTTATTAATACTATAATACACAAGTTAACTATAAGTCCATCATATTTCCAAGAACTTGAAGGTTCTGGTTCAGACACTATAGAATTTTATTAAAATTCTTAGCATCTTCGCTGTTTTTATTACTGAATGGAAAACAATTTTCATTATAAGAACTGTTTTCGTTGAATGGAATAAAAGTGATCCAAAGAATGTAAGTCTCATAATTAATTTCAGAAATAGAAATATTATTTTTAAAAAAAATCGTATTTACTCCATTAAAAATAAAATTCGTTGAATTCTTCACTCTCGATTCTTTCATCTATCATTTAGATAGAAAACAGGGAAAATCTTTAATAAATATTTACATTTTGGATTAAAATATATGAAATATCAAATTCTACAGACAATTTTGCATTAAATATATAGTACTGCAATTAACTAAATAAAAAAATTACTAATGAAAACGTGATTATCATATATTATAAGAAAAGTTTATTTTGACAGAATTTAATTCATTTGATGTACAAATGAAATTCACTTGCTTCATCTTATGTGCGAAAAAGAATTCGCGTACTCTCCTTAAAAACCAGAAGTTTACTCGCACTCTTTTTTCACTACACAGGATGTACGGTCGTAAAACAATACCCCTTGAAGAAAAGAATTTTCCACACCCCGGCCATTCGCCCCGTCGAGAAATTCTTGGAAGGGGGGATTCTCAATCAATGTTATCCATTTCCATTTGGCGGGAAAGCTTGTGTATAGGCAGCTTTCAACCACTGCAGTCGAGTCGATGGCCGATGCATGCACCGAGTCAGAGCTTGATGGTGGCCTCGAGATTTGTATTGCATACTTTTTCTTTTATTTCAAAGATAACAGTTTACTTAAAAAGATATTAACTAGATTCAGTTTTTATTAGGAAAGCTATTCTCTGAAGGAGTCTTCTCCTAACTTTGTCACCATATGTAGAATATTGTCACTCTTATTTGAACATTTTGTTTTGCGATTCGACACCTAAAAGTTGGGGACGGGGAAAAGATTCGCCAGTCCATTGTGTAGTGTACTTACGGAAATATTAATTTTTTTAGGATAACCATCTTCTGTTAAGGATATCTCATAAAACAAAGTTCTATTAATTTCGTTATTATCGAGGAGAATTCTTTTTATCTCTTCCTAGATTTTTTTATCTCTTATTCCCAGTTTTTAAAAAAATCTCTTCCTGAATTTTGCATATTTTTTTAGCTATCCATTTTTTCACCTCTTATTATTATATTTTTGTACCCCCTTTTCCAAATGCATAAAGCATCCTCGCTTGAAGTTCAGGAAATTTGGTCACTTAAATTTACTTTTGGTAGAGATCAATCGAAAAACATAGATTAAAATTCAGTACATTTAAATAACTAATTACTAAATAAATCGTGCAAGAGAGTGCCTTTCTCCTTTTACCTCCTGGTTCATTGTATTTATTTATTTGCTTGTATTTGCATTATATATTATCTCTTACAGGCTTTTTCAACTTTCGCTTACGGCCGAGACACAGTTTTGCAGAAATAGGTAAAAATTGTCTGCTCGTTCTTACGGCGTAGTGATACATCGCAAAACTATGCGTGTATGAATACGCATAAAGCATTCGTTACTGCGCATTTAGCATTACGCAGGGTTTACCAGAGCTGTGCGCCGATTAGCAGTAGGGAGGTTTGGCGAGCTCCTGTGGCGCACCGTGCTACGCCATCCTACTCTGATGTATATTAGCCAATATCCGCCTCCGGACATGGGGAGTTCCTTTTGTCTAGCGGTTAGGATTTTCGGCTCGTAACCCAAAGGTCCTCAGCTCTATCCTCCCGCCACCAAACTCCCAATGTAAACAAATTGGCGTCAACGAAATCATTCAGACGTTCCCTAATCTCCCCCAAATGACTGTATCGCACCTTTTTGACAGTAGTATTCATCACTGGTATTTGTGATTTTTTTTAATATTGCGTAGAAAATAACAGTTCGTCAAATATTCGTCATCCCTAGTCCTAACCAGTTTGCCGCTTACCCGATTGGTCAGAAGAACCGCAGGCTGCAGTTGAAATATATTTTGATATTTTCATAATTTAAATTGAGTTTGTTCGGTGTAGAACATTTCATTCTAAATAAATATTTAACATTTTATGCTTTTTTATTGAAAGTATAAGTTGCCCGGCGACTTAATAATAATTTTGCATTTTCTAGCCCATGTCCTACGGCCTATTTGTGAACGTTTTCAAAAACGGACAAGTTTTTTTGTCTCAGGGAAGATGGAAACGCTTAGATTTAGTAATTCAAAGTTGATTTGGTTAGTAGAGGACTTTAAAAATTGGAGGAAAATTTAAATCGGAGAAAATCGAATTTTAATTTTTCTCAAAGCTTAGCGAATCAGCTTCTACTATATTGTTTTTGTGTATTTGAAAATAATTTAGGGAAAGTTGGCAACATGTTGTTTGTGTACCTGTACGTGATACCGCCATTGAAGTTATCTCGTATTGAGTAATTACGCCGTTATTTCCCAGATTTATTTCAGTTAAAGACATTTTTTCACTGCCTTTACAAAGAAGTTCTTTTCGAAGCTTATTATATTGCTGTGTAATCTTTACATAAAAGTAAGTTTATTAGCGATCGCATGTTATTTTGTGGTCTAATACGTAACCCTAATCTGTTAGAAAATTTCAGTCGCCATTTTTAAGCTTAAAGTAGTATTCGCAAATCGCGGTGTGTTTCGGACTTGATTGACGAAACTTGTCTTTACCGAGTTGACGGTAAATAATGTCTTGTATAATTAGATGATAATTTTTGCTAAAAATCCAATCAAGTTTTATTTTGATTGTCTTCATAGTGTTGATCCTCCAACAAAATTTGTTGCATTCGCAAAAGGTATTGTGGATTGCGTAATGAAATTGCAATTTATTTTTTACAGAATTATTTTAAAGCTGAGACTGTGTGGATTTTCTACGAATTCTATTAATTCGTATGGTAAATCGGAATCATATTTTGAAAACTACTATAATGAAAAGTTATCAACATCATTTATCCTTATTCGAAAAATTATATGTTGTATTGTTTTATAAATTTTTGGCGTGTGTCAGAATTCTTATCTTGTTATATTCTTTGATCCATATTTTGGTTGTCATACTTAAATGTATAGAATTTTTGTCATGGTTGTCTAAACTTGCCATTCACTAAAATTATTACCATCTGCTGCATTTTGGTCCTTGGTTTTATTTGAGATGCATTAATAATTTTAGTGTAAATGCCTTGTAAAATTTATAACACGTGTGTTATTAAATTGGATTCGAGAACTTTTCAATTTCTTCCTTAAAATGCCTGTTTTGAAAGTATATTTGATATTTTGTCATAGTAGAAAGTTTGGGCCTAAAGCCAAATTGTTCCGGGCAGAGGAGATTATTTCATTTAGGTGATTATTGAATCTGGTTAAGATAATTTGCTGAGCGATTTTGCTAAGGGAGGAAAATAGTGAAATGGGTCTATAACTGGCTGGGAGGGTGGGATCCTTCCCAGGTTGAAGAATCGGAACGACTACAGCCGTCTTCCATCTGGTAGGGAAGTGTCCTATTATCAGAATTTTTTGAATCATAAATGTAAGTATAATGTTGATGTTGGGGGGGGGGAATTTTTAATAATTTTGTTCCAAATATTATCTTTACCTGATGCCTTGTTATTCTTTAGATTTTTGATACATTTGATGATTTCTGAAGGGAGAGGGAGGTTATGATCTTTGCATCTGGTAATATCAGACTTCCTAAAGTTCTCGACAGAGTTTTCTACTAAGAGTTCAGTTTCTTGGTGTTTAAGATCGTTAAGTGTAAATTGTGTCTCAAGGCTTTCCGCAAGAGAATTTGCTTTTTCTTGATCAGTTAGTGCAATTTTGTTCTGTCCAATTAATGCAGGATTGTTTTTATATGTTTTTTTGAAGGGCTTTACAAGTTTCCATAAGGAGTTATCATATGTGTTAATATTAATTATCTTGTTATTTAATCTGTTTTGTTCTATGTTTTGATTAAGTTTTTTAATTTGTTTGTTTAATGTGTTCATGTTAGTTTTGAAGACTGGGTTCCTGGTATTTTGATACATCTTCCTGGCAAGGTTTTTTTGGTTACCAAGATGTTTAAGTTTGCTGTTAGTGTGGGGAATAGTTGTTTTGTGTACAGTGGAATTTTTCTTGATAGAGTTAATGATAAAATTTTCAGAATTTTGAACAAGCTTGTCAAGGGCGTCGGGTGAGTTAATATTTAGAATATTAATATTACAATCGTGTGTCAATGAGTTTTTTTCCAGAGAATTTTAGTGTTGCCTTTAATATCGGGGAGTGTGTATTTTAAATAGAAGGTGAGAATTACCGGATTATGATCAGAACTCATTTCAGGGAGGGAATTAATTTCATATGGGAATAAGAAGTCTTTGACAATTGCAAGGTCAATTGTGTTTGAAGAATTATTACCGAATCTGGTGGAGGAATTTGGGAAAATTATTTCAAGTCCAACCTGGGTAGCAAATGAATGGAGGGTGTTTCCTCTTAGTGTATTAATTCGACAATTCCAAGAGGTATGGTGTGCATTGAAATCGCCACAGATGATTTGATTCGGGCTGATTTGTATTAGGATTTCTAAGTCAAATGTAAACAATGCATTGTGAGATTTGGGTGGGATATAAATGGAAGTTAGTGTAATTTTGTCCATATTTTTGATATTTAGAACTATGACAGTGGCCTCAACATAGTTCTAAATATCAAAAATATGGACCTAGCGCAGTTGTAAAACCTTTATATATATATTATACCCCCTGTGCTCGCCAGCCTCCAAGAATCATGCAATTCTTTCGGGCTTCTAAAATTAACTTTTCATCAGTTTCTACTTTTAAAATCTTCTGGTAGTACATATATATATATATGTTAGAAAGAAATTTGAATGGTAATATTTATAATTCAAAGATGATTAAAAATCAATTATTTTCATCAATCAGTCATTTAAGACTTCTTGGCATACACTTTTGACTATTTCTTCAACAGTTTTTTTTTTTCAACATAACTTCATTCTACATAAATTTTAAGTTTAAAACTGATAAGATAGCCTTTTTCCAAATCTTCAAAAAAAATGTAAAAAATTGCTTTTTCCACCAAAATTTCAAATATGCCTTCGATACAATGAAATGTGGTTCATAAAAGCTTCCCCCACATGTATACATGCTTATGCCAATAATTATTTAGTCAAGAAAGATTGTGCTTTTCTCAGTGTAGTCATTTGTGTTTTAAATCTCAAAAAATTCTAGTTCTCGTAGGATGATGTAACCCATCTTGCAGCCTTTTAGCTAAAACAGGGCAGTTTGAAGAAAATAGTGGCTTCAAACATATTCATATTAAATATTCAAAATTATAATAATTATTTACCCTTAGCATTTTAAAATTGATTAGATAGCCTCTTTCAAAATTTTCAAACACTGCACCAACTTATATATTTTTAAAAATTATTATCCTGAATTTATTTGGCCGAATATTTGTTTAGTATTCGGCAAAAGGGCCAAAAATTATTGCTCTTGCATCATAATTTCAGGCTCTACAACGATGATAACATGTAAACTTATTAAATACATTTATGTGCTATGTAACTTAAAATTGAGTAAATGTTAGATTTTTGGATAAAAAATGCACTGAAATATAAATCTGTAATATAAAATTTTGCATAAAGGCAGAAATGGCCGAGAAAATTATTTGCCAGTTTCAATAACTTTGTCATTTAAAAGTAGGAATGGAATGCAGTGATATGGCCGAATATTCGGCCAAATGCTCATTTTAAAAGCATTTCTATTTTGATAGTAAATAAAGTATTTCTCAGATTTTATTTGTTTATTTAAAAACATGTTAATACCTTATATATTTTTATAAGATTTTAGATGCCTTAACCCCAGTAGTAAGAATTGAGAAACCATCTTCATTTTGGAATTATTTCACGGAAATTAGAGTCATTATAGAACGTTAGAATTACAAACTCGGAAGAAAATTCAGAAGATGAATTAAAATTATTGGAAGTAAATTCCTATTTTGATAAAGATATTTTAATAACTAGGATGAAGTGTGCACAATTGGTGGTGGAAATGCAGAAAAATTTGCATAGTAAGAAAATATCTTTCAGCTCCTGCAAGCACATTATATATTGGGCGTTTATTTTCTGAAGCTATTAATGCATGTGATACCAAATAGAGTAGACTTCGTTCTGAAAATGCTGAAAAATTATTGTTCTTGTATCATAATTTCAGGCTTTACAATGATAAAATATGTTTAACATTATTAATTGCAATTATGTGCTAGCAACTTAAAATTGATTAAATTTTAGGAGATTTATTTTATAATGAACTAAAATGTAATTCTGCAATATTTAAAAGCATATTTTTAAAAAATTACTATCCTGAATTTATTCTTTTTAAGTTTTTCATTGTTCAAATATTCTATTGTCTTTTCAGTATATTCATGTCCAGTATGCATCATCAGAGAAAGCGAAGGCGATCTGAAAGCGGCTCAGATACTCATAGTGATAATTATTCCACTAAGAAGTATTCTCCGGAAAGGAGATATTCTCCAGAGAGGAAATATTCTTCAGACTCTCATAATCATAGACTACATTCCAAGAGAAGGCGTTCACACAGGTTATTGGATTTTTTTTTATTGTTCGTAACAAATTATTCTTTTCGCTACTTGGTATAATTTTAATTTTAGGCTGGACATTCACAACCCCTCCATGCCGTAATTGGTCTCCAATGTGGTGGGGAAAGAAAAAAAAAAAAAAATACCCGATCAGAATTGGAGTGAAAGTTTGGATATCCAACCAATGTGCGGTACCACCATGCCATTTGCTCTGGAGTGGAGTGGTTGTGAATGATCAGCTTCAAGATGCATGCTCAGATAGTACTGTGTGCCTGATGTGGAAATGATTCAGAATTGCCTTCTAAAATGTTATGTCGGGTTTTTTTTTTTTTTTTTTAATTATTATTATTATTTTTTTATTTAATTTTTATTATTATTATTTTTTTAAATTTTTATTATTATTATTATTTTTTTAATTTGAATGTTAAAAACATAGACCGAGTAGTTGTTGGTATGTTTACTTTAAGGTGTGTAATTTCTAATTATTAGGTTTTAATTATGAAACATCAGATTTTTCAGATATTTCTTCTACTAATAAAAAAGGTTCTGTAGAATTATGGTAACTTCATAGTTAACTTATTTATTCATTAATATTTTTTTAATAATTTTAGAAAGATAAAAATTTATTGATTTATCAGAATGAAGACCATTCTAATATCCGTTGGTGTATAGTTTCTTTTA
Source organism: Araneus ventricosus (assembly GCA_013235015.1). Classification (NCBI taxonomy): domain Eukaryota; kingdom Metazoa; phylum Arthropoda; class Arachnida; order Araneae; family Araneidae; genus Araneus; species Araneus ventricosus. The sequence goes on from BGPR01003501.1 coordinate 61,738, forward strand.
AAATGTTTCAAAAATTAAATGTGCCCCGTTAATTATTTTTTGCTTCAGCAGTTCTGAAAATACATACTGTTATTTTCATTTGAGTAATATTCGGCTTTTCTATTTATTCAGTTTCTTTATTTCCCTTGCTAAACATATTTTTAGCTTTAATAGCCTACAAATTTGAAAGCGCTCATCTTTAAAAGTAGTAGTATTTATGTGCCTTTTACTGTTCAAATTAAAAACTGAAAACATAAACGAGTATTTTGATGAAATGTCAAATATTATTTACTGTGCATTATGCACATCAAATGCATGATAATTATCAAACATTTAGTAAATCTTATTTACATAAATTATTTATTTGAATTTTGTCAAAGTAAAATTAAGTTTGTTTTTAAACCCACTGTTCAACATTCAAGTTAAAATTTAATTCAAGTTAAAATTTAAATACAAGACCAATCAAGAACACATTTTTATCGGTAATCAATTTTATAGTGAAATCTTAACTTCTTAAATTGCAAACATGCTGTTATTTGTGGGATAGTATAATTAATGTGCATAAATTAATAAGAATTTCTTAACTCTATTATTTGAATTGAATCTAAATTTATAATGTATTGAAGTAGTTCAATTTTGTAAATTAAAAATAGGAATAATTTTAGAGAAATGATTTTCAAAATGTGAATTGGAGTGTAGTTCCCATATTTCCCTCCTGTGGGGTAATATTTATAAATGTTTATATATTCTACAGCCGAGACCGACATGAGGAAAGAAGTCATCGCCACAGAGATCACAGCCCAAGGAGCGGTGACCGAAAGAAGCATAACCGAAAGCATGCTTATGATGAAAGTTCTGGGGATTCTTCAAGTAGCAGCTTTGCTCATTCAGGGAGTGTACACCGTCCACAGTGGAGGGAAGATACTTCGAAAAGGAAATATCGGAGCAAACGTCCACATCGTTCAAAGTTCCATTCCACACAGGTCAGTCCTTGTTTCTTGATGTCGTTTCAAACTCCAATTATAAGGCTTATCACGCATTTCAACACAAATTTAGATATCTTGATGTGCTCCGTGTAAGTATCGCCACAAGTAAGGATTATAGTTGAGTATTTAAAAGGAAAATCGTGAAACTCAAGTCATTTGTGAAACAGGTTAATTTTTCATATTACTTTAATTTAGGTTGACTTTTCTTTTACTAAACTTAAGATTATTTTTAAATTGCTATTATTTGCTAAATCTTTAATTTATCGAGTGATTTTTGTATTGCATGCAGAATGTATCTTTAAGAGAAGTTTTGGATTATGTAAACATAAATAAGATAATGTACTGGCAGTGGACAAAGAGTTAAATTGTTATTGAAGTATGGAGAAATTAAATCCTGCTTGATTTATATGTTCTTTATTTATCTTTAGTGGAAAGTAAAATGCAAGATTCATTTTTTAATCTTTCATATTGATAATTTATAGTGATATAGATTTATTGGTTTTTCAAAATATTGCAAAGGTTTTAGAACTGAATCTTGATCTTTTTGTTGAGGAAGTGAACATACAGAGCCAAAAATAATTAATGTGTAATATATGATTTAGATATATTTTTGAATGAAAAACGTTATCATATCCCAAGTCGTATTTTCCAGTGGTTTTATGTAGGAATAGTATATTCAATCTTGTATAAGTAATACCTGTATCTAAAAATGCACTGTAGATTAAAATTGTTATTAAATTTTAATGCTTTAACTACTAGACTGGGAAAAGGTTTTTCTGTCAGTCCAGTGTTTTGGCTTGAAAGAATTGAGAGATGTGCGAGTAACATATATTTCACGAGGTCCTGTTGTAAAAAACAGTAATGGTTAAATAAATTTATATGGCAGTTAATGTGTTGAAGCATCAGACAATTCAAGCTGATAAAACTATATATATTGTATATTTAGCCACTTTTTTAAAATCATATCACTCTACAAATTTATTTAAAAAAAAGTTTGAACTGATCAAGATGGTTTTTATTAAAAACTTAAAATTCGAAGAAGATTCTTGGATCTATTATTTTAAATGCATTATTTAAGCAACTGTTTGCGTGATAGGTATTTGAGAAATATATAGGTATTAATGAAATTTGTATCCATATGTGTGATTGAAAAATATAGGTATTTATGGCTGTAATCGGTGATTTCTATATGAATAATAAATTGTTCCTTTAATAAGTGCTGTTTAAAATCATTTGCAGTTAATCCCTTGATAGCCACAGACATATATGTTCTGTGGAGTGAATGCGTTAACTGCGAAGGGCATATATAGGCCTTTGGAAGACTTTACAAAATACCTTCCTCTGTAATCTGTTGCTAGCCATATAGCTGCTGACCTGCCACTCTCTCTGTTTTGTCAGGAGTCTCCACCTTTTAAACAATTTCCCTCGATCATAACCAATTTCCTCCCGCTTTTTAGTATTTTCGTGAAATCGGAACAAATAAATAGTAATAATAAAAAAAAAGCAGTGAAAGAGCGGCAAAAGAAAATTCCAGTGCTTGCCACAATCGCATTCTCCTCAAATTTCGAATGCTTGATGTCATTCCGCTACAGGTTCTTCATTAGCTCTTTGCCGTGGTATCACATCCAGGCTTGGTGACTATTGGCGTTGGTTTTCGACGCATGCGCTGCTTTGACTGTTTAGCGTGCTAGAGAGGAAACAGAGAATTTCTCTCTTTTGCCGATCTTGTTGTGCCGTGCTAGGGTTTTTGTCAATATATATATATTGCCCTTGCATTTCTCTCATCAGTCCAGATCTGATGTCATTGAAAGAATCTAAAAAGAAATACCAGACTGTATTTGCCAAGGCCTATTCCGAGGAATATTCGTTTATTATCGCGTCAAAAAAGATAAATCGTATGCATTTTGTATCATTTGCATGTGTGGTTTTTCAATTGCTTCTGGCCAAGTCAGCAACAACTTCTTTAAAGGAGTAAAAGTACATTATCATGTAATTTGTAAATAGGACTGATTTGTAAGTAGAACTCTACTGTAAATATGAAAAAAAACTAACCAAGAAATATAAATCCATAAATTAAAGCTCTGAAGTACAAAAAATATATATAGGTAAGTCAATAAGTTTATATTAGTAATACTGTCTAGATGTAAAATATGTATGAAAGAGCGAGGACTAAAAAAAAAGTGGCTTTTAAAAAATTGATCAGATTATTTTAAAACCCAGCTAATCAATTTTTAAAAATCGATACATTTTCATTTTTTTTTAAATAAAATTTCGAGAAAAATATAGCCAAAATAAAATATCTTATTAGGCCCCCTCTACCTTATTACTACATGAGTTAGATAAAGTAAATGTTGGTCCTGGTTTGCATTTGTGATCGTGTATGTGTAATTGAAAATGTCCTCCTCTTTTTCAAATCTGGAGGTTGGCAGGTCTGCCACTGCTCTGGAATGCAATGAAATGACCTTGAGCAGGGGTTCCCCTAGAACATGCTCATGTCTTGGAATAGGAGAGAAGGGATGTGTGACTGTAAGGATTACTAAGTGTGGGATCAGGTGGCACTGGGAGTGAATTGGTTGATTCTGTCTTTGCAGTCAATGGGTTAACTGCATGAATGGCAATCATGCAGTGAATTGTTACCTGTGATTTTAAACTACTTGTTATCAAAGGAATACTTCTGATATAAGTGATATTATTGAATGAGCTATTTTTGCTGTTAATTTAAAGATTACAGAAAATAAACAATTACTTTTAAAAGGGAAAAAGCTTTTTATTTGAAGTATTTATAAACATATAAACACTTTTGTATTTAAAGTACAGTTTATCCAATGAGTGAACTAGTTTACCTATTAAAAAAATATTAAGTTTGACAATGTTGTTAAGTTGATCCAATTTTTTTAAAATTTCCAAAGTCCTTTTCTTTAAGATTACAGGAAACATGAGGGTAAATAGAAAATGCATAAAAAATATCCATTTTTAGGCATAGGAAATATAGAATTGGAACATTGCAGAAGTGGTGAAGAAAGAAGTACATGAACTTATAAATTAGTACCTACTTTTTTTGTACATCAGCATTGACTTTTAACTACAAATTGTTCTCAATTATTGAAACTTGATTTATCCAATTATGCTATAGGGAACTAACTCTAAAATACACATTGCGAGAAATATCTGTTTTTATAAAGCACAATCAAACGAATACTAGTGCTGCATTTTTTCCAAAATTTTTGCAGTTTGTTCAGTTTCTTGTTTATTAGTTGTTGGTTTCATTATGAAATGTTTCCTTAATTTAAATTCCAAACTTACTTAGTTTGTGGGCTAATACAAAATTTTATATTAATAATTTTTCATCAGAATGAACATACTTCAATAAAATTCCTTAAAAATTCTTTAATATTTGAATTGAATCAAAATTTATTAGGCAACTGAAATTCTACTCGCAGTTTTCAGTGGTGAACCTGGAATCCATAAAATAGTAGATGGTTCTCAACGGGGAACTTCAGCTTCTTTTTTTTTATTTTTCTAATCGATTGAAAATGCTTCAAAACGAGCAGTAACATTAAAAATAATTTTCTAGGTAGTTTTATATATATATTTGCAATCAAAGTTCGCCTCTCGGATGATGTGGGGAAAACTATCCATTTTGGCACTAAGCGGGTTTGATGTCACATGTCCAAACAGGGGAGAGTTCCCATTCGCTCGCTATAGAGATTTTCCTAAATGTGTTAATACAACTATAACGGCATCTAATGAGTAATTTATCTATATTATATCTATTAAAATTGCATATCACAAAGCACAGTAAAAACAGCCTTGAACTCTATATCCGTTTTGTTTTGAATATAAGTATAAGGCGAAATTTTAAATATCAATTTTAAAGCAAATAGTTAAGTTTAATTAGTTTTCCTTCTATTTGATTACATGGAATTTATATTTTAACCCTTTGAGGGACGGTGGCACATAAGCAGTCCCAACTTCTAAAAAAGAAAAAAACAAAAAAAACTTGCTCTTGTTATTTTACTTCTTATATTATTTCCATAGATATTTAAGTGTTTCTTATATTTTTTAAAAATGACAGTACCATTCAAAATTAATTAGACAGGGTTCGTACTCCTCCTGAAATTCCTGAAAAACTCCTGAATTTTGCTTTTTGTTTCTAAGGGCCCTGAAAACTCCTGAAAATTGTGTTTTTTATCCTGATATTTCTTTTTGTCTCCTGAAAAATTACAATCGAAGAGCAGAAGATATGATAAAACATAAAAATATAACGTTTCCGTTTTTCCTTATTGATAGAAAGTCGCTGGAATCCGGAATTCTTACTTCTGACCTTACTTAGCGCCGAAACAGTCTACCGCGCATGTTCCGGGTCGCCGCAATCAGGAAAGATGGGAGAATTGATATTTAGTAAACTTTTCTCCTAATTTTATAAAAATTGTCCACACTACCCCCTTCTCCCCTACAATTGATTTTTTTTTCACGTTATCTCCTGAATTTTCTGTACTGTACTCCTGAAAAAATCCTTAGAAACTCCTGAATTTTACTATCAAATATACAGTATGAACTCTGTTAGAATATCTTAAATATAAGTTTAAATTCATGACTTTTTCTATGATGAAAATCATTTTATTTGTAGTGCAAGAAAATAATTCACAGAATTTTTGATGCAAAATAAATCCTTTAGATTCAATGAGTTTTCAAACCAAAATCAGTCTTCAAAAAGTCAATTTACTTATCAATTATTACAATTGAAAAGAATTAGTTGAATTTATATCGCCACACATCTGGGGTTTGTCGATTTGTACATGGTAGTTCTTAGATTCCTAGATTAGTCGCATTCGGTTGTGTTTGAATATTATTATAAATTTTTATAGGTTTCTTTATACATGTTATTTTTACCAGATTTTTTTATATTAATTACTGTTAACTAATATCTTAAAACTTGTATGAAGGAAATAGTTTATATTTTTCATAGAGTAATATAAAATTATAAGATAAAATTAATTTTTCAAAGGCACATGTGTATTTTAAAAAAATGCCGTACTTGAATTTTTTTTGAGCGGAACTTCTGAAATAAGTATATTCCTTTTTTGGTGTGTGTGTGTGTGGGCATATGAAATTTCACAGATCATGCAAAAGCAGGTTCTTAGTTTTTCACTCTTTCTTGTGCGACAGAAATTGCATCGTTTTCTCGCATTCGGAATGTCCGAGGGGCCCCTCTTCAATATATTGCTGCCTGATGCTTTTGAAAACATACCCGTTTTTCCTAAGGCGAAGTCTATTGTGGTATAGTATACAGCTTGCTCTGGTTACTAAATGCATTCAAGGGAAGGTACGAACAGCTTTTCTCATGAGAATTTACGAGCCGGCATTTTGTGTCCTGTTTCTTTGCCATTATTGTAGAATCAATCCTTGGCAAATTATCCAATATACCTTGTACATTATCCATTATGAAATTAAATGTTGAATAGTAGAAAAGCCAAGAACTTCACTTCTAAAATGTAAGCTGGTACAAACGCTTCGAATTAAAACATGGTACAAAGGTAGCGAAAGAGAAGTATGCAAAAAAAGGCACTTGTGACGTCAAAATTTATTTGGCCAATGAGAGTGCATTTCTAATTACATCATCATTCCCGTTACAGTGCATCTTTCACCCTCAATATTTAAATAAATTTTTATTTAAAATTTCACTTGGAAAAAATCATTCTAATTTCAAATATTCTGTTAATACGGATTGCTTTGACGAGTTTTTAAAAAATGCTGAAGTTCCCCATTGCATTTGCATTGTTGGTTCCTAGTGTCCATTTTTAATTTAAGCTATTCGTTTTTGGACTTGTACATTGACATCCGAATTGGTGAATCTCCAGTCTTTCATTGTTCAAAGTTCAGCAGGCATACTATACATAATTCTTTTGATAGCTTTCTTCATTGGAATGCAAATACTGGATAATAGGTATAATCATAATGATCTGAGATTTTTTCATTTCTGTGTCTTAAATGTGTGATGGGATAAGAGATTGGAATTTGTAGTTTCCATGTGCCTTTCAAATTTATCATAAAAGTAACTTTTCCGTTAGTATACTTCTGGTATGCGTTTTAATTTCTAATCGATTTGCTAAACAATGACTTAAAACTTTTTACTGTCAGTGTATTACTAGACGCTATGTTATTTATTCAATATGGTAATTTTTACTTTCTCGTATACAAAGAGAAAGTATTGTAATCTTCTAAAAGTTTGAACTCGAGATTTTGACGAATCTCCACATTTTAGACCTCCCCAAGTCCGAAAAACACAATTTTGGAATTCTGTGTGTATGTGAACACGATAACTCGAAAACTATTAGAGCTACGAGTATGAAATTTCTTATGTGATCTTGACAAATAATTTGTAGGTTTCTATCAAATTTTGAACAAAATCCGTCTATGGGAATTCTGTGTTCATGTGAACACTATAACTCAAAAACTTGAATAGCTATATAGATAAAATTTGGTACAGAGTTTTATCATCGGGAATGTAGGTCCGTATAAAATTTTGGGCAAAATCCGTCAAAGGTTTGACTGTTTGTCGGTCTGTATAATCACATAATTGTAAACATTATAACTCCTTAATGCAAAATAAATGAAATTTGGTATGTGGCCTTTCAACTTTAATTGTAGATTTGTGTCCAATTTTTGTTTCAATCGGTTAAAAAAAGGCGTTCAAATTGCTTATTCAATTTTCCTACTTCAGTGCACTATTTCTGTCTTGGTGAGCATGACCTTTACGAACGCTGAAGGAAACAAGTGGATAAAAGGTTACTGCATTCTGGGTTACAGTAGATTTGAGTTGTTTTTGGGAATGGTAGGTGGCCATAATTGCCAAGCATTGATATAGAGGAAAGTGGGGTAAAACAGGATACCTAAGGTTTGAAGGCCTGTTGGAGCTAAACTATTTGTCATAAAGCATGTCAAATTTTACTAAAATATTCTTTATTTATCAGAGTTTAATATATCTTTCAGGAAAAGTCAGTTTCATTACTTTTTTACTTTCTTGTATACGAAGTACACAAAGAGAAAGTATTGCAGTCGTCAAAAAATTTGAGCTCGAGATTTTGACAAATCTCCACATTTTAGACCTCCCTGAGTCCGAAAAACACAATTTTAGAATGATGTCCATCTATGAACACGATAACTCAAAAACTTTCAGAGCTACAGGGATGAAATTTTGTATATGATCTTGACACATAATCAGGGTTTGTACAAGTCCTTAAAAGTCCTTACAAATCCTTTTTTTAAGCCCTATTTTTAAAAAGTCCTTGAAAGTCCTTACTTTTTACTCTGCCATTATTAAAAAATTTAAAATTTCACGGATTATCGTTTTTCTAATTCCTCCTTCTTGGTGGCTCTAATCTCGGTCGACGTGGCTCTCGCGGAATGGGGTGGGGGGACGACACTGCTTGCGTTCTACGAATCCATATCCATCGCATACACTTTGGGAAATAAGGGAGGAGTTACAGATGGCCTTTATTGGTCCATGGTTCCATAGGAATGATTGTCAAAAGTGCTGTTGCCATTTTTAGAACAGTATCAAAGTGATAAGCCTTTACTTCCATTTTTTGCCAGTGATGTATTAAAACTTGTTAATGATTGCATTCAACATTTCAAAATTTTGAAACCAGAGAATGAAAGAATTGAGAAACCTGAGACTTTATGCAAATTCAACTTCAGTGACCCAAACTTGTATAATGATAAAAGTTAAGTGTATTTAGGATTTGCTGCAGAGCAACTAATAAAAGAAAAGATAAAAAATAAGGAATTAGCAGACAAGGATGTTTTCACACTCAGACAGGATAGTCGGAAAAACATCATAACAATGATAAAACATTTCATGCAGAAATGTCCTGTGAATTACGTACTGGTAAGACCTGCTATTTGCATTGATCCACGAGTATTAGCTGGATATCCCGAAAAAGCACAGGAAAAAATGAAAAAGGTATTGATTGTATTGTTGTCTGTTAAATATTGTAAAGCCAAATTCATTTGAATTTACTTTCAATCAAAAGAGTGATTCCCTTGACAATTTTTTACAAACTTATTTTAGCAATAATCATTATGAAAAAGTTTGGAAGATTATTAAAATGGTATTAATACTGTCACATGAACAATGAGGTTTTTCGTTGAACAAGGCCCTGGTAATAGAAAATTTAAATGATGCTTCATATACTTTCCAGCGTGTAAATCATGAATTTATGAAGCTGTCTGGGGCTATTTATGACTTAAAAATTACTAAAGAAATGAGGATGGATGCCACCTCAGCTAGAGCAAAATACATGCAGTATTTAGAAAGTGAAAGATCCAAAGAAAAGACTGAAACAAAACAACTGAAACGAAAAGTTCTAGAGGAGGAAATAGATTTTTTAAAACAAAAGAAAATGTTCCTCCAAACGGACATGCACCAAACAAATGAGAAAGCAAATGATTTAGCTAATGAGGCTGACAAGTCAAAGGACATAAATTTATTTATTCAATCGCATGAACTAAGAAAAACAATTTCTGAAAAAGAAATTAAAATAAATACCTTGGATGTAAAATTGAATGAAAAAGTTTGGAATTAAAAGATATTTAATTTGATTACCAGTTTCATGGGTTTTTTTCATCAATTTATTAACTCATATTTTTAGGAGTTTTGTTGTGTTAAATTTGTAATGTATCTTCTATGTTTTATATTATAATTTATCATCTAATAGGTTTAATTTGCAAAAATGAGACATTTTATTTAAAAATGCGTGCGACAATTCGTTAAGTTGATTCAATTTAGAGGTCCCTATTTTTTGGTTTTTTTTAGTCCTTAAAAGTCCTTGATTTTATTTTAAGGAAATGTGTACGAACCCTTATAATTTATGTTTCTATCAAATTTTGGACAAAATCTGTCCAGGGGAAGTGTCTGTCTTTCTGTGTTCATGTGAAGACTATAACTGAAAAACTTAAATAGCTAGATGGATAAAATTTGGTACAGTTTTATCATCATGAATGTAGGTCCTTATCAAATTTTGGACCAAATCCGTCGAAGGGTTGATGGTCTGTCGGACTGTATAATCCAGGGTTCCCATAGGTCGGGGAAAATCGTGAGGAAGTCGGGGAATTTCTCTTATTTTTGCTAAAACCTGAAAAAATCCGAAGCAAAACCTGGAAAACCGATTTAGGCATCAGCGGACATGCAGTGAAAGGAAACTGACCTATGCACGTGCTCAATCTTTTCGACCGTTTGCGTGGTTAAATTTTCTGTGATAGCAGCCAATCAGATTCAAGGTCAGTTTTTGCAACTTCTGACGCGTAGTTGCGTCAATGAATGAGTTAGTCGCTCTTTCCTTTCAGTATGGGCTTTCTTCACATTTTTTTAAAAATTAAGTTCTTATCAGAAGCAGACCAAGTACAACTAAACCCTATTTTTACACGAATGTTGTCGAGGATCAATGCCGTTTCCTTCATGGTGAACTTTGTGTGGATTTTCGCTATGCAAGATATTATTTTTGTACAAGTTGAAACAATGAGCAAGAAAACAATTTTTAATTTGTAATGGATAGACAAGCGCCTGAATCTTCAGTATGCGGATTGGATTGAGGCGGTCGCTATCGATCCCTTCAAAGCACGCTGCAGATTGTGTTGCAAGACTTTCAGTTTTAAGTAATATGGGGCATCAGGCTATTACTAGCCATTTAAAAAGTGTAAAGCACACACGTATTGTAGAAGGCCAGAAATCAACCTCTGTTGCTGAGCTGTTTGGAAAGTTAAATGAGCGGGAAAAATCTGCCAAGAATGAAGAGCCCACACCATCTACATCGAAGATTACCGATTTTGTATTCAAAGAAGAATTGCCGTCAGTGGAGATAATTTGGGTTATGAAGGTAATCAGTTCTCATTCATCCTACAATGGGTGGTTTATGTGGAGTTTAAGGTACACACTTGCTTTGTTCCTCTTAGGATCGCCAACTCTTTGCTGCCAAGAACGGCTACGAGAGAACATTTTTTTGGATGCGTCTAGATGTTTTTAAGGAGTGATAAGCTCGCATGTGCAAAAATTGATCTTTTCATTGGTGTTTTACTTATCAGTCTATATTCCACCATATTTCGATTGGACTGTTTTGTTCAGCTCTAAGATGCAATTAGTTGATAAATTCGAATTTGAATAAAACTTTGTTCGGATTTCTTTGGATTGACTATCGGTTCAGGACCGTGTACGTTATTCTGTGTGTTTTGTTTCTCAATGAATAAACGAAGCCACGAGTATTCCGCGATGCTGAAAGCAAAGCCACTGATGGTTTTTTAAGATAAAAAATTTGCCCGGTACACGCTTGAAATGCCGCAGGCATTGCGTGGTCAATCTCTCGTTTTCAGGTGATGCATGCTCAAGAGAACAATAAAAATCACACTGCACATCCAAAACAGTATTTGGCTACGTCACATGAAATTGCACCAAGAAAAATTGGCGAGAAACAGGTGGGTACTGTGAACTCCACATTTACTCAATGGGTTTAAAGACTGCTGAAATTTTTCAGGCTATGTTCCCCAACAGTGCCATTGCAAAAGAAATTTGCCAATGCAAGTTATTCCAAATGCAAGTTTTATGTATTTTTAAAAAGTTTTTTTCTGATAAAAATTGCCGTGATTAGCTAGCATCTAACCTGGAATTTTTTTCAAATTTTCCTGGAAAAGTCGGGGAATTTAATTTTCAAAAATAAGTGGGAACCCTGATAATCGCATACTTGTAAAAATTATATCTCCTAAGCCCTTTGGCTTAGATAAATAAAAATTGGTATGACGGTTGCTAACATTATAGATCGGTGCCCAAATTTCGTTTGAATCGGTTAAAGAAAAGGTGTTCAAATTGCATAATTAGATTAGAAAAATTAATTCTCCATGTGCATGCATACTGGTAGCAATCTCTGTGCACACAGAAGGATTATGTCACTTTGTCCTTGAGCCGGCAAGAGTGAAAGTGTGTGAAAGATTCATTTTATCTCCTGTTTTGTTTTCGCTCACGCCCGCCCTCGCATTAGTGGAGCATGTTAGAATGTGATAGAAAATAAATATTGCTAAGTTTTAATACATAGGCATCTCTTTGAATACGATTCTTCACCTAAATATTTTACAATCACTATAATCTACAATGGAAACCTTCTGATAGTCACTGCATTCTGGGTTACAGACCTGTCATCCATCTAATAGCAGTCCATAAACCTGTATAGAAACGTTAAGCAAATATATATGGCTTTTTTTTTTTTCAGTTTAGTTTTTACTGGTAGATTTTATAGCATCAAGCAATTTTTTATTTGTTAGAAAACAGGGGATTATAAGAATTCCAGATAAATTTTATTTTAAGCTTACAGCTGTGATTTTTACTCAGGTGTGATATAAACATATATGCGCAAGTATTACTATGCCGGGTATTCATTTTAATTGGCATCATTCAGATAAGCAAATAATACTTTAGTACTAAATATTTGTCCTATCGCAAATGTTAAAGTATTATGCGTTTCATTTTGTGGACAAACATTTTGTGGTTTTGGAAACAAAAGTCTTATCTATAGGCATGACTAGTGTTGGATAAGTGAATAAGTTTGATAATGAAGAAGGAAAAAGAGGGAACAGGTTTTATTAAAATTCAGGTGTTCCATGTTTTAAATTTAATATCTTCTGTGGTATACTTCAATTTAAAAGTTTTATAACAATCTAGGCTATCTTAATTTTTTCAAGAAAAATAAAGCAGTACAAATAAATCTATAACGACAAAAACTTTCTAGAAAAAGTTTGATATCAAGTTGTTTCCCTGTATATTGATATTTTCTAGCTGCTAAAGCATGCCATATCATGAAAAGGTATGTCTGCACTTAAGGCTTTCTCTTGCTGTTCAGTATATTTAAAGGCTGTTTCTACCACATTTATTTTCACATTGACAGTATAACTTTCGTTTGTTTCTATACCCTTTTTAAAGAAAAAGTTTTTCTGTATATGTCCACCATATTCATACACAATTTTTAGTAGTTTTACTTTCCCTAATCTCTTGATTACATATAATTAGTGATCAATTGAAACATTTTTTATTTATGATAAAATGGTTATATTGAAAAGCTCAAACAAAACTGTCTGATTATTACACAAATAAAAATTGAATATGATATTTACTGTCACAGCAGTCTAATGGTTTGAAGTATACAGCATTACTGTGTTCATTTATTTGCCCTTGAGAATGACAGTGACTCTCCTAACAAAAGTGGAAACTCCAGGATGCATTTTTAAGTTAAGAACCAATATCAATTAAAACAATGACAGATACTGGGACTACTACCTTGTTTCTAAAAGGTATGTTTTTATATTTCGCTACTCCTCGCAATAGAGGCTGCTTAAGGTTAAAAAGTTAAGGTTAGGATTTAAAATTGGTATTTTGGTGATATACCTAATAATCAAGTGCAACATTCAATGGGAGAAAATGTTAACAGATCTCAGTAAAAGATGTACTAATTATATGCCTATAATCTACTTGTGTATTAAAAGGCTTTGTCATAAGTCTTGCTTTGACTTCTTTGTTAGTTCTGACTTGCCTTATGAATTGTAGTCAAATCTCTGTGTTCTTTGGTTTTGGATATATTAAAATTGTCGACCAATTGAACCTAAATATTGAATTGCAGTAGTTACACCTAGTTCAGATTAGAAATTATTAATTAAACCAGTTACCTTTATTACATTGAATGATCTGGCATCATATGTAAAGTTATCTCTTGTTAAATTATTTCACTTGTACTTGTTATATTTGGCTAGTATAGTGTAATAAAGTAATTTTTTATTAAATTCTCCCTCAATTTTATTCAAAATTAACTTTTTTTGACAATTTTTTTAAAGAAATGAAAAATAAACTACAAGTCAAATGTGTAGATTTGTTAGATGTGTGTATGGAGGGAGATTATGATTTGGTGAATTTTTCAATGTAAAAGAGTTTTAAAAGCTTTGATTGTGATTTAATAGTTGAAATTTAACAGTTCTGAAAGTTCAGAATAATTAAAAAATTAAATTGAAAATGAAGGAAAAATTTTAAAATATTTTTCATAGAACTTGATTGACTTTTTAATTTTTCAAAACGGTAATTTTAATATGTTCACTGCTAACTTAGAAAAACTCATAGTTGGCTGTCTTGTCCAATGCTGGCTACAAATTATCTTGTAGAAACGTTATATAACTGTATAAGATTAGCTTCTGGGACCAGAAATTGCAATTTGCCTTGGCAGTGAATGTGTCAACCAAGATGTTAAACTTGGAACAAATCACAAAATCTTTTCTTGCACTCGGCAGCAAATTAATTCTTTAAAGAACATTCGGTTAGTTGTTAGTGGCTTGGAATTTTATGTAATTTAATAAAATAATAAGTTTTATATTGCTTTGATTCTGTAGCTCTATTTTCCCCTTTTCTAATGTTTTATAGGCTTAATATATTTTGGGCTTTTGTTATCAGTTTTAGCTATATAAAAGTTTGCAGTATGTGCATTGAATTAAATCTTCTTTGATTAATCTTAGCTTTTTAATAATATTTTTAATGAGTAGAAATTTCTTGCCTAAGATCAACATTCTTGGAGGTTTAACTTGTCAAAAATATTTAAATTAGACAGCTGGAATATGTATTTAACTCCAGAAACAGACTAGAGAATTTTTTGATATTATTGGAAAGAAAGGTACCTTATTAATCAGTGAATTTTCCTTTAATTTGATGTCTAAACTGTGCAAGTTGTTAAAAGTAAAATTTTTGGTCAAAACATTTTTTATGCATAAAATTTGTACAAAGACTGAAAATTCAAATATGCCTTTTAAAGAGAAATTTTGAAAAATTCATGTCGAGGGAGAAAATGTCCGATTAAATATCTTTTTATGCATATTTTAAATTTCTTTTTATTTCAAATGGCACTAAAAAAATTCTGTCTTGGTCACTGAATATATTTTTCAAAAATTGGTGAATAAATTGTGATAGTAGATAAAATAAAAAATGCCATCATTTAATATCTGGTTTATAAAAGTATTTATTATAAAATAGAAGGGATTTATGTTGGGAAAGATCTCAGATTTTTTTTTTTTTTAACACAGTGGGGGGAAAAGTTATGTAATAACAGTAGAAATTATATATGTAAAAAATGAATTAAGTATTTGAACAACATTTGTAGTAAACTGAATGGTGAAAACTTTTTTATTGCCAAGAGTAAGATTAAGTGAAGTCTGCCAAATTAAGAAGCAGATATTTGCAAACAATTTTTAGTTACATTTGAGTTATTTCAATTTATTCAAAATTAATATTTAAATATTGAATAAATTTCTGAATGTAGGTGTAAGTAAAAAAAAAATTATATAATTTTTCCGTTATATAAATTACAACTTCTAAGAATAATAATAAAAAAACCCCAAGGACAACAAAAACTGACATTACAGTAACAAAGATAATTTAATAAATAAAACTGGGGAAATGAACGAAAAAGAAAAAAAAATGGGAAAATTTTCTGGCTTTATCCTTGATCATGTCCTTGAGAAATATCGCTGGGCCTTGAGAAGAGCATGCTTTTTTTAAAGGTTAGAATCACAAACGCCTGTGTAATGACAAATAAAAATTTCAGTCCAACAACCATTACAAGAACTGCATTGAAATGTCACATGTTAGGCAGTGGCATTGCTATATTTTTTTATAATCTGTCGTCAGGGTTTGTGAATGAGAATTCCATTAAATGAACTAATTAAAATATCAAAAGTATATTTTTTTCTAAGCATTGTTGTATAAGCACTTTTTTTTTTTACATGTTAAAACTAAGTAATATATATTAATACAGAGTTCGAATTTAAACTAAGCAATATATTATTGCATCCAACTGTTATTTGTAAATACGTCATTAGTCTTTATTGTTATTAAATGGAATTTCTGGTTCTTGAATATCTTGCTGTATTCCAGTCCACCGATTTGCTAAGTGTCGATTTATCTGTGACCTTTACTCCGTTTTCGCAACTGCTTTTATTTTAATTGCTTTTTTTATAATCCTTTCTTCTGAATACTTGTTGTTTTTGGTATTCAAAATATCTCCTGCCAGAAGCACATTTCACTCGTCGTATTCGTTGATAGTAAAGCAAGTATATCAAAATAATCTTTTTATTTATGGATGTTTCGTCCCTCTCTTCTGGCTCATTCGTCAGAAAAGATAGTTGTATTGAAGGTCTTAGCACGCTTCACTGAAGTGAGGGGGAAAAAAGTGTTTTGATTATATATTTTGCCTGTCCTATCCGCAACTTAAGTATTCGTTTCGTTGCGCATCACTGCTCTGAGTGAAAGAACTGCTACGATTTCTTTCGTTTCGAGTTCAGTCAGAGTGTGGATTAGGATTTCTGTCCGTCTGAATGTTGTTCGTCTCTAATTGTTGATATTGTCATGACAATAGGAATAATTTTGAATTTTTGTCTAATAAACAAAACGAGTAAAGCTAAGGTAAATATTCAGTATTATTTCAATTCCTTTGCAGTTATGAATTTTATTTTTAAAAAGAAAATTCAAGTTTCTTCTTTTCGAATAGCGTTCCAGAAAATACATGGCGTATTTATAGAGCAGTTTTGACTTCGATGGCATTTTTTTTTTATTAGTGTAAATACATTCCGTCGTATATTGATTATTTTTTTGTACAATTATGGTAGACTTGTTTATTATTTTTACTTTATGTTGGATTTGTAACTAAAGTACTGTTTTGTGAAGCAACAGATTTTGAAAGCAGTTCGGTGTTTTGAGGCTTTTTTCATTTATTATTCTTTTTATCTCGTAAATCGGCGCATTCTTTCTCTACGTACTTAATATGCGATCTTCGAAAAGTGAAACGCAGATGGAGTTTGATCAAAGTTCCCCGACATTTTAATTATAATTTTTTTAAAAAAATTATTGCCAACTTTCTTTTCTCTAACGCTGTTATTGCCGTAAATTTCGAAGGGTCGAATAAGAATTGGATCGCTTATGTACACGATGCCGAAGATAACTTGCGTCAAAGATGGAGGGTTTATTTTAAGACTCACTTCTAATATAGCGTTCAGCACCACGGTTTGGCTTGCTCAAGCCACTGACGAGGCAATCTGCCAAGCTAAGCAAAAATACTCACCAGAGTGGAGGTTGACTAAGATTCTTCAGTGGTGTACCGATCGTTTTCATAGAATGGCACTTTCTTCTGCTTGTGTGTCCTAAAGTTGCCTTCTTTCTGTTGAAAGTTTGGAATACCCTTTTATCAACCCTTACACTGGATAAATGACAGCAATCATATATATCTCTTCAGCTGTCTGAAATATATCAATCCATATGCAATTTGGAAATAAATACCTGAATCAACTAGTTTCTCTTCTATTGTCAGATAACTTTCAGTTATTTTGGAGATTAAATTTATTAAGAGGATTTGTTATGAATTCATTTATATTTGAAGCATTTTATGTTTTAAGAATAAATTAGCTAATTGAATTAGTTAACCAATAAATGGGGACAAAGAAATCTACTTGCTTATTGGATACTTTGTCTGATAAATGCATTATGCAAGCGTGTACAAATTTCTTGCGTGGATTTTCTTCTCGTGTACGAGTGGAAGACAGTGAAACAAGCTGTATAAATGTATCAACCAGTGATACAGTTTATGATAATCTAGCAGATGAAATGCGGGAGGTACTTTCATCCAGAGAACGGCAACCTGTAAATGACTTGGTTTCGTATCCATTTTTCTTCTTTTGAATTTTGTATTAATTTTAAAAATTATAATATAAATATAAAAATTGAATTATTTTAATTTAATTTATAGAAATCTTTTTAATATTTGAAAAGTAAGCTATCAATTGAAATTTAAATTTACTTTTATCAGTAGAAATTTAAATTAACTATTAACCTTACTTGTGGCATTTTATTGTTAAGTTTGAAGGATTTTAGTTAGTAAATCTTTTTGAGTAAGTCAAATTTTTAAAAAAATGTATTTGTAATTATTTGTATACTTGTATATATTTGCATCTTTTCTGCAACTTGATTCTTTAAAAAAATAGAGGGATATCCTTAAGTGTTATATTTTGCCATTTTTAGTATTTTTATTGATTATTACTTTCTACCTTTCACAGATCTGGTAATTTTATTTCAATTAAGCTGCAAAACTTGCATTTATTAATACAGATTTCCAAAAATTTTAATTATTTTACCGATCTGTGCAATTTAAGAAAAAAGGCTTGTTTTTGGATCAGTTTAAATGACTTATGTGTCCTCTTGATGCAAATAAATACTTGTATAATTTAAACATTTTTTATTTATTTTGAAATTGTTGTATATATCACTATTGAACTGATTGTTCACACACCCTGCCTCCCTATTTGTGTTATTTGCTATGGACTTGGCCATCGTCCGTATTGGCTCTTTGGTGCTGCCTTGAATTCCTGACGGTTGGTCTTTTACTGAAATCTGCTTTGCTACTACTGCTCCTGTCCATGAATGACAAATTATTGCCCCTGTGGGAACTCCTTTGCGGATCGAATTGCTGGTTTGGCGTTCTGTTTTGGCGGCATTTGAATTGAGCAGTCCCCAGCACCAGCGGATGAAACTCACTCCCGTCAAGCAAGCGTTGAAGATGATGAGGATGGACACCTAATATATAGGAGCGGGGACATACTTCAGGATCGATGTACTGAACATTCGTAAAATATTTTTTTTAAGTTTCCAGTGCTGTATTCATAAGAACCGATTTATTATTAGAATCTTTTTCTCTTAATTTAATTCGGGAGTAGTCTAAACAGGATCACTCCACTCTGACAAATAATTATAAATTAAGACAGAGTGTGACAGATATTTATTCATTAACATTCTTTTTATGAAAATTGTTTAATAGCATTTAATTTTTTTTCCTTCTCATTTCAATATTTCATGATTTTGGAACAAACCAATTAATATTTTAAAGTTTTAATCATATGAGTCATGCAATATATACAGCCTCTGATTAATTTTTTATTGTCAGAATCATCTAAATACATTTGTCAGTATCACAAATACATCAAGTTTGACTTCTAGAATTACTTATTAAATGAAATACTCATTCAGTTTCTATTCTTAAATATAAAATGTTTGTACTATGACATTTTATGAATCATCTTTTCATAGCCTACAATCTGTCTGCATATTTCTTTTACTGTTTATTTAATTTATATATTAAACTATGTTTTATAATGATTTGCTTAGAAGATAAACTGCTTTATTTGATGGCTATATTTTGGTTCTGTTTTTAAATACAATTTTGATATTTGCAGATAAAATTCTTTCTACTCTTGGTGAAGGAACTTTTGGAAAAGTTGTGAAAGTTATTGATTTGAATAAGTGAGTTTGTCTCTTTTGTTTACTTGATTTTTAGATACTGATATCAAATATTTAAAGAAAGTAGTTTTTAATAAGTCTTGGCTAAAGTCCTCAGCAAAGATGTTTTAAAGCACACTTTTATAGAAGGGCTATTGCTATAAATTTTGTTGTAATTTTTTTCCATCAATAACATTTATTCCAAGAATATAAAATGTAAGTGAACTTTAGTATTTGGATTTGCTGGTATTAACTTAAAACTTTCACTGACAAAGCGGTATATGCAGATCTACTTGCTTGGACAAAGCGTGATATCCCGTCCAAGTTCGCGACAAGCTAAAACGCCAATCTGCGTACACTGCACATTTTTGTCCATGAAATGCTATTCAAGCTGTGTAGGTGTCCTAGCAAATATGTTAATATCTGTAGTTCATTGTCATGCTAATTTTGGTATGCTAACAACAAAATTGCAAGTGTCATTTCTTCTATTAGTATTAGGAATTAACTTCTGGTTCTTATTAGTTGGAGAAAGCAATTTCACCTTATCTTTCTTGTAGTATCAATTAAAAAGAACAATAGTGACTTTTTTGCACAAACTTCCTGCTACACAAAAAGAATTTTGATTTCTTGTTTTGTTTTTAAATTAATATAAATATCTGCCTCCAGTATATAAAAAAAAATGTAGTTGAATGACTTTTTTTTGTTCATATTCTACATAGCAAACTGAAAATTTGGTCATTTTTAAGTGTTGCACTTGTTGAATTGTATTTCAAAATATGCAAAACAACATGAACAAATCAGAATGTGCTTTTTTTTTTCTTCCAATTATACAGTTAATATGTGTTCCATCAAGCTGTTTTGTTCTAAGTTGCCATATTAAAGGTAGTTGATGTTTGTTGTACATTAAAATATTTGTATGTCATAGTAATATTGTATTAAAATGTCCTGCAAATGAATGTTTTTAATAT
This sequence comes from Araneus ventricosus, assembly GCA_013235015.1. Lineage (NCBI taxonomy): Eukaryota > Metazoa > Arthropoda > Arachnida > Araneae > Araneidae > Araneus > Araneus ventricosus. Next base: position 82,008 of record BGPR01003501.1, read on the forward strand.
GCTTTTAAACTTCAGTAAGCCTTGGTGATGCTGCTAGTGTAAAGAATTGGAAAGTTTGAATTTCATTCATTATACAATTTTTTATGTAAATTTTGATTAAAAATTTTTTAAAAATGAGATGAGATTTTTGATTTTGAGATGAGAAGGTCATATTTATGTAAGGTTAAATTTATTTAATTTTTAAAACTTTTGTGATGTGATACTTTGAGTTTTACAAATATATCATTTTCTTTTAGTGAGGATCCAGACAACAGAGCAGCTATTAAAATTATTAAAAATGTTGAAAAATACAGGGATGCTGCTAAATTGGAAATCAATGTTTTGGAAAAGTTAGCAGAAGTAGACCCTGATTTTAAACAGTATGTATTATTCTGGAATTATTTCCTGTAATTCTGTTTCTTTTTAAACATACGTGTTGAGAATTAACCTCTTAACTTATCTGAAGGCAGACTAAATATCTACTTTTGAATAATAGCTCACGGTAAAGGCCTCGATAAAAATAGTAAAGTTTGTCTCAAAGATTAGGTGGAATTTAGAAATATCTCGGAAGAGTTGATTTGATTCCTAGCTGAATCAAAACATCACATTCCCCAAACAGAAAGTGTCATCTAATTAGATAGTACGGAAATGTGAAATGGTTAAATTAGTTGCATTTACTTGTAATCTGCAATGTAAGTCAGTAGTAATGAAACTAAATTTGTGTTATTAGTAAGGAATTTCAATTCATCTGCAAATGTGAAATATTTTTGTATTTGGGAAGTTCATGTTCATACCATTACAAAATTATATAAATAAAGTGAAGTGTTGGTGTATTTCTTTAAATGAACCATTTGCAGATTTTTGTGTTGAAATGATGTAGATTTTTTGATGCTCAAAAAAATCTGTTTCTTTTCAGCTTATGTGTAAAAATGTTGGATTGGTTTGACTACCATGGCCATGTTTGCATTGTTTTTGAACTTCTAGGACGAAGTGTGTTTGACTTCCTGGTATGTTTCCCCCTATTTTGCAAAGTGTTTTTAATTTATAATAAAACAATGATTGAGAAACTAAGAAGCTTTCCCTTTTTTCCTCTAGAAAAATAACAATTATTTCCCTTATCCGTTGGACCAAGTTAGGCATATGGGTTATCAACTTTGTTGTGCTGTTAAATGTGAGTGTGAAATTATCTTATTTTGATTCTCCATTTATGATTATGATGATTATTTACTAAGAATCTTATTGACATTTTTTTTTAAAAAAACATTTATTGCAGTTCTTCATGATATCCAGCTTACACATACTGATCTTAAACCAGAAAATATCCTCTTTGAGGATTCTACATCTGAATTAGTATACAATAAGAAAAAGGTAACTTTTATATTTAAAATCTTGTTTATTTGAATAATTTTGAATTAGTATATTTATGATTAAGCAAACTGTTATTGTTTATATATATGTAATTTGACCATTTGGTAGTTAAATTCATCTCGCAATTTTAATTGAGCTAAGTTTTAAACTATATTTTTTGGGCTCATTGTTTTTGTCTTATTCTACTCCGACAGCTAAATATTGAGATGTTCGAATTAGTATTTAGAAATATTGCAGAACATCTGATATTTAAGAATGGCTTTTAGTGTAAACTTATTACTATGGATTAAAATGCTTTGTCAGTAATTTGCATCACTATACATATGTGGATAGTGGTAAAGTTGTTAGTGGAAACAAACATGTTTTTGAGTATTGAAACTTAAATTCTGTCTTTAAACAATCTTTTCGTAGCTGCTAACTTGCCTCGTTTGTTTTAATTTAGAGAAGAAATGTGCGTCAGGTGATCAATTCCAATATTAGACTAATTGATTTTGGGTCTGCTACTTTTGACCATGAACATCACAGTACAATTGTTTCTACTAGACACTATAGAGCTCCTGAAGTTATATTGGAACTCGGTTGGTCTCAGCCTTGTGATGTGTGGAGCATAGGTTGCATTTTGTTTGAGATGTATCTTGGAATTACTCTCTTTCAGGTAAATAGCAGTCAAGTTTAATGAAATTATTGTTTTAAATCAAGGTTGTTTTTGTTTCTAATAGCTATTTTTCTAATTTTTCATAGACTCATGATAACAGAGAACATCTTGCTATGATGGAAAGAATTTTAGGACCTTTACCATATAGAATGTGCCGTAAAACTAAGTATGTTTCCATTTAATTTTTATTAAGTGTATAATATTGTCTTAAATCTGTTCGTGAAATCTAATTTAGAAATTATTCTGTTAATTATATTTCTTATTTATGTGCTTGTATATTTGCAGTAAAAAAAAATGTTGTTGGATTAGCTATGTTAAAGAATTGTTTAATTTTTAGTATATGATTGTTATTTTTAATGAACTTGTTGAATTTAAAACGTGAAACTTGTGTATATGAATAATTAAACTAAAATATTTTTGTTTTAAATGCAAGCCATTCATAGTCTTGTGTTGTAGGATGAACTGCAAGATTTTAAGATCTCCTCAATTTATATTGAATTTTTTGGATTTTAGATAAAATGTTCTAAAATTCAAATGTTAGCTGTTGTGTTGGATTTCAAAATTTGAAATGCTTTCATCCAGTTCTTCTGAATTAATGGCACAATAGTTAATCATCTGTTAGATTTAATAGCATGCTATTGATCCTCTCATACTAAACATAGCACTTGGGAAATAAATTAGACTTAAGTATTCTGATTTTCAGAAAGGTCAGTTAGCAAGTAGAACCAACTATGGTTCTACTTGCTAACTTCTCATTAAATAAGAGCAATATAAGAAATGTGATTTGCATATTTTATAGCCCTTCTCTTTTCTAGAACAAAATACTTCTATCATGGAAGGCTTGATTGGGATCATAAGAGTTCAGCTGGTCGATATGTTAGAGAAAACTGCAAATCATTGAAGGTAATTTATTTCAATGATTTAATTATTTATATTCTGTCTTTGGAAGGAATCTGAAAATGTTCAGTAACTTCATAGTTGGTGTTTAAGAATATTTCTAAATTTGATTGAATTGCTTTATTCGTTGGATTATTTGTAATATTCTGAAGAACCCTGACATGCTTTGTGAATAGAAATTCAGAAGTTTTTTGTCCCCCAACTCTGTGAAGTGTTGCTGATGTAAGATAAATAAAACATAAACAAATAATAAATCCTTATTTTTCTTTATTTTTTGAGCTAACTTTTATCAAAAGGCTATTAAATATAATTCTTCTCGGACTTCTGTTGGGTGAATGTTGCATCTCAGTGATGTACAGGTGGTAAAGGTGTTTTAATGTCTAATTTTGTATTTTCTGATGCCACTGATGATGTGTTAAACCTGTTTGTTAACTTTTAATGTGAATGATTTAATAGTAATTTAATATTCTTTCTTGTTTATACGTATTGAATTATAAGTAATTAAGTTATTAATTATTATAGTGTAATATTTTCATCATGTTGCATGTTCTGATGTTTTACTTCTTTCGTGTATAAATTATGGTACAAATTTTTTGCTCGCGTGTGATTTCAGTCTTTTTGCTTTTTTGCCAATCTCATCCCTGTTTAAAGTTATCTTATTTCTCATCCCAATTATTTTGTCGTATTCTGAATTAATCATTTTTAATTTTATATGGTTTTACTTTCTAATTGATTTACCCAACTAAGGTTTTACCACTCTTGAAAAGTATCAGCTAATTAATGAAGTCAAGAAAATTGATGTAGTTAAGGTACCAGTTTTGTTTTACTTACTAACCATAGAACTGTGTTGTATGTTTCAGAGGTATATACCAGTTGATGATGAAGATCATAGGCTTTTGTATGAACTGATTTCTAGAATGTTAGAATATGAACCTTCTCAAAGAATTACTCTAGCTGAAGCATTGGACCATCCTTTCTTTGATAAATTGCCAGCAGAACAGAAACTGCACAAACTGGAAAAGCAGAAGGAGGGCAGCAAAGAGCGATCTCATAGTCTGAGCAGATGACTAGCCGTTGATACGGATTGAAATGAAAGTCTTCAGTACCTGTTACTCTTTTGCAATAGTTAGGATGGAAACCCTGCGATTAATCCAGATCAGAAAGAAAAGCTCAAAATACCGATACCCAAATATATTCTTTATTCCTACAAGTTTATATTAAACTTTACTTTCACAAGCCTCTGACTACATACTTAATTCATTCAAGCTGTTGAAATTTAATTTTAATATGTTGTTGACCTGATTTTCATTGTTAAGGTATTTTAATTCTTATTCCTGCCTGTACTGAAAGCTGTAGACACTGAAGTTCTTATTGCCAATCTGTGAAGCGTATTGAAGTTGTATATATGTGAATAATCATGTGGATGTATATATGCTAGTGTTTAAGTTAATTCACTCATTTATAATGCTCATTGAATATGTATCATTGTAGCTAAGATGCTCATAAGTTCTTTCTTCTGTCGGTTTTCAGTTTATTGGATATTACATCTACCTTAATATTCTCTATTTTAAAATTTTATATTTTCTATGATAGTACGAGTGAAAAACTATTATAAAAGAATAGTTTATTAAATAAAGATGTTACACCTTATCTTTTTGGAGTTCATTTATTATTTATCTTTTGTGATCATGATCAGGATTGAATGAGGAATATTAGACATGTTTCTATTGTAATTTTATATTATATGTAAGGTTAAATATTGCAGAATTGTTACCTTTTATGAAGCATTATTTTAAAATTTTCTTTCTACATTTTTAACTCATTTTTTTAACCATTATTTTTAAACCTTTCATTTTTTTTTATATTGACTTTTTTCTTAAGCTACTTTGTTTAAATTGCTGATCGATTATTTTTTCATTCAAAACATGAAATAACTAAAAGAAAAGGGACTATTGCTAACAAAGTAATGTTTTTACTTTTGGATGTATTTGTAAGAAAGTCATTAAAAAATGTTTCTCTAAAAGTATTTTGATCAAATTTAAAATTCAATCACAAGAACTGAAATATCAGTCTATTCAAGTTGATAATGTCTGCATAAGGTGTCACATGTAAAACTTTCAGCACGATATTTAAACTTATTTAATAGGGATGAGATTCTTTTGCTTTTTCGCGAATTTCAGGTTTTTTTTTTTTTGTTATTTTGAATTTAACCCGCAAAAATTAGCTTTTTCTTTCGAAAATTTCTCTTTCTCGCAAAGAACAGAAACCTTCCTATCTTTCGTTTTCGAAAGAAAATTCTGGGAAAATATGCTCGACCGTGCAGCTTAACTCCACCGGCTAGGAAACTAGCTGATTCGTCTTCTACTGAGGAATCAACATTATATCGGCAAGCTCTACCAGGATGAACATTCCAATATTCAGTGCCATTCAAAGTATTAAATACAACCTTTTTGCAGAAAACAAAACCTCTGTGGCATATTTTGCAAAAAAAAAAAAAAAATTACATGAACACATTGAAAAAAAATTAGTTGGAAACTTAGGTCATCTTGTAGGGCGTACCAAGATGAAGAAATAAAAAAAGAACAAAAACAAATAAATAAACTACATAAAACTATGTACTTCGTTCAGTTACGTGGCTGCTCCATCACACTGTCAAAGAATACTATAATTCTACAAATTAGAGTGTATCTTTAGGTTTAGGGTCTTACAGGTAAATTCAGACCCTTTAAAACAATAAATTTTTTTATGCAAGTGTGGTATACATTATGTATGGGGGAGACCCCAGTGGCAGAATACTTTTCAATAGTCTTGCAAAAGTTTAGGTCTCCAAATAGTCTGCAGAATAGTGTGGCGAGCCC